>BPLR01012030.1:0-32474 GCA_021605095.1 Caerostris extrusa | reverse complement strand
AGAGTGAAGGCGTCTGGTGGAAGTTTGCCAGTTTTTCTGCCATAAGACAAAAAATGAGTGACAGCCATCCCAAAATATCCATGTGTCTCGATGATGTGTTGTTCATGGTAAGCATGGGGCCACTTTCACAACCAGAGTTTGAGTAACTAGGTGAGAAACGTTTTCAAATCACAAGTCACTATGCACTATTCTTGATCCGTGTGATTGGTCGACGTTTATTACCACATAGTTCAAATTATTAATGCGGATAAAGTGGAAAATGGCATCTATCTATAAATTGCAGCAACAAAAAAATATAATTCTGTAAAATGAAATATTCACAAATTAGAAAGTTTTGGATATTTTAGGCAATTTAATTCAAATATTAATATGAAACTTTTTGTGAAGTTATTTTTGTATTATAAATAAAATTAAATATACATTTTTTTGCATAATTTATTACTAATAATATGTTAAAGTTTGATTAACAAACGCATCATAATCCGTTTTTATACATTATAATTGAGGTTATACTCTGTTTAAATTTGCACATTAAATTAAGCTATGAAACTAAAGTTTGTTTCTCAAATTTTTGTTTTTATTAAGAGAAAATAAACGTTTAGTTTATATCAAATCATTAAGTTACTTTTACGTTACGTATTACTTTCCTAATTATTGATCATTAATGTCCAATAACTTGAAACCACCTTATTAAACGTTAATTTAACCAATCATTAAAGCAATTATTACCCAAACCCTATTTAATTTTACCAATTATTGATAAATGGTGAAATAATTAGTTGAAATGGATTATCAAATTAACATTAATAATGAAATGAATGTTTTTTAACATTTGCGACAGTTTCTTAAAATATGAATTGCTATTATATGAAAAATAATGTATTATTATCCATTCAGGGTATTAGTTTTGGAGAATTAGCACGGTTCACAATACTTTTATATAAACTTCAATTGGACTGATTTTGCATATTACATTTTCCTTGCCAAAATGCCAAATTTGCAGACATCCTTTTCAGGGTAATATTAATAAGAATTATTTATAATAATATTAATAATAATGATTGAAAACAAAATCTTTCAATAAAGCAATTCTTTTAATAATGAAGAATCTTTTAATAATGAATAGAAGAAACTAAAATCTCAATTAATCCTCAATGAATAGAAACAAAGCTAAGTATGGTAATTGTGTCGAACTAATAAAATAATTAATGACAACTACATCAAATATAATTAATTATTAATTATACCCACATCAAATATACTCATAAACTGCCTACATATTCAATCATAATGGAGACTTTCTTATGAAAAATTTATGAACTCTTTTATTTATTTTATCATTAATATCACTTTTGTTAGGTTCAAAAATGGGTTTAATTTTTAATCAGTTCCAAAATAATGTAATCACTAATTATTTACGTTAAACAAATGCACATATTTATGCATTAGTTACTATTAATTTATGATAATCAGAGAAACTATTTAATAATGCATTGATAGAATTATCATAAATGAATTATTCAATTATCAGTACAAGATTTTAATACTTATTTATAATCTTTTGTAATCCAACTAATAAGTATTAGATACCATTCCCTGTATATTCAATAGTGCTTCCACATTATTTTTTTATTTTAATTAAATGTTTTATACAAATCTTATCTGCATAATCTTATGCATTTAATAACATTATTAGTAATACAATGAAATTAAATACTTTCTTTGTCAAAAAACTATTTAAAAATTTACATGGGTTTTTCGTTGAAATGTTATTCTATTGATTATCCTTATGAATCTGTGGCTCTTTATTAAAAAACACGGAAAGACAAACGAAGAGAAAAGAGTTTTCGCTCCATGCTTTTCTCTAACTTCATTTGCCATAATTTCCTTTTTTGTATGTAGAGTAAATAAAGAACTGTGAGCAAAAATAAAGTACCGGAAGGCACATTCTTTATCAAGGAAAATTAAAAAGAAGACCACGCAGTGAATTTAATTTTGTTTTGAGGGGGGACCCAGAGCCATGTAACCACAAGAGCGTGATGAAATTTCGTAAGCAGAGATTTCAATGGTTACTCATTAAAGGAGCTTCGTATGTTGAAGTTCTTTCACAGTATGTTTTTTCAACTTTGTGATTCATTTAATCAGTTTTTCATGCTTATGTAATTTGCTTGATCAATATTTAAATTTTTCACTCAAATGTATTCCTCTAGTGGTATTGTTACAAGTACTTATATAAAAATAAGTTGGTATGGTTTCGAATGATAAGGTATAAATAAATAAATTACTGATATAAGTTTAAGTTAATATTCAAAATGTTGAATATTGAAGAGGTTTTGGTTAATGTGACCAACTGGTGAATGCTTTATTTAATGAATAAATGTGAACTATAATGGATGGTGGATATTTTACGAAAATTAATTTATGGCTAAAACAACCTGAAATATAATTATTTGTCTTTACCAATGTTAAAATGTGTCGAAAAAATTACTAACATCCCTAATAACAACTGTAATGTATAATTAGAAATAAATATAAGAATGCATTTGTATTTTGTAATCAAAGAAAATTTTTTGAATAAAATTGGTTGTGTTATTTATTTGATCCAAATTTAAATTTTTCATTCACATGTATTCATCTAGTGGTATTGTTACAAATATAAAAATAATCTAGCATGGTTTCTAGTTATATAGTATAAATAAATAAGTTACTGATATAATTCAAATTGATATTGAAGAGAATTGGTTAATGTGACCAACAGCATAATACTTTATTTAATGAATAAATGTGAACTGTTGGATATTATACGAAAAAAAAATTTATGGCTAAAATAACTTGAAATGTAATTATTTGACTTTATCAATGTTAAAATGTGTCAAGTAAATTACAATCATTTCTAATTATAACTGTAATGTATAATTAGAATTAAATATAAGAATACATTTGTATTTTATTATCAAAGAAGAATTGTTGAATAAAAATGTTTGTATTTCAATAAACAGAAAATAATTATTTTGTTGCAAACTGAAAAATTAATCAGATATTTGTAGCTAGAAAGATAGTTATCCTAGGGATAATATTTCGCCATTAATAAAATTTGTCATTAATAAAGATGATGTGATGTCATTAATAAAGTAAGAAAATTAATAAACATTTGTTTAGCACCATGACTTCCAGAATTGAATGTCATGAAATAAAATAATGATGAAGGTATTCTGTATACATAGGTGCATTCATATAATTATAATTAGTTAATTAATCAGAAAAATTATTCACTTCTGCCTTTATTTAATAGGCAGGTGTTAGACTTTCATTCATGTGTGATGTGCTTCATTGCAAATTTATCTTCTTCGTTACAATTATATGAAATAATTATAAGTTAATTAATAAGCAAAAGGAATTTGATATTATTCATGGCTTTGAAAAAATTACATAAACAGAAATTGCAGGAATATTTAAATGCCAAAGGTATATTACCAACTAAACCAGTTTGAAGGGCTACATAAGACTGTACTTCATTCAAATAATTTGAGATCTGGTAAATCTTTCATTCGAAAATGCTGTTTATAGAATGCACTTTTTAAAATATTTAAAAAGAAAAGTAAATTGAACCACTTTGTATTCAATATGTTATTTTCAAATGCCCCCAACTTGATCTGAGACTGATGAAATATATATGTATTGACTTCGAGATATGTATGATACTAACTTTGCAGATATATACTGACTTGGAGATATGTATATTGACTTGGATATATATATGATATTGACTTGGAGGTATGTTTGAAGCTGGCTTAGTAAATGTGTGTTGAATTATATATGTTTGAAGCTAATGTGATAAATATGTACTGACAAGGTAGATGTATACTGACTTAGAGATAATGACCTGGATATATGTATAATACTGACTAGGTAGATATGTTCTGATTTAGAAATGTGTAATACTGACTAAGTAGATATGTACTGATTTAGAGATATGAATCACTGACTTGGTAGATATGTAGAATATCAAGATTTAACTTTGTTTCCCCAAAGGGAAGGGGGAATTTACATAAAATTTTTTTTTTACAACTATTTAAATCACATCAAAACTTGGCAGTTTAAGTTTCTTATCCTTCAGAAAATTGAGTTTATCATCAACATCCATAAATAAATTAATATAAATATAAATTAAATTATTGTGTAAATTAAATTATATGTAAATGTTATGTTTTTTTTTAAATTATAGTTAAAACTTCATTTCGGCTTTTCGATTCTGAAAATCTGAACTTTACCATTCTTTTAAAATTTCAAATTCGATAAAAATTAACCAATTAGTATTTAAGCCAAATTAAGCAGATATTAACCAAATAATTATTTTATAAAAACCTAGTTTTTAATAAAACTACTTTAAATAAGAATTAGAGGATGCTGCAATCTAATTCTTAATCCAGCGAATCAAGCTGAATTCAAGGAACTATAAATCCTTTGACCAGAAAATATTTACGTTATACTATATTTAAAAAAATGATCTCTTTTGGGTTATTCTTTCGAAAATCATGTTGTAAAAATGAGAATATAATGTGACATATATTCACGTGGGTGTGCTGAATACTCTATATATCTGATATTCCTCCTCAAATCCAAGTTAGTGGCATTTTAAAACAAATTTAATTACGTTCATCCTTCATAAAGGCTCCTTGCATAAAAATGTATTACATTATGAACTTCAAAACAGCAATATTATGATTTAATACCCTTTAAACCATCCCTAAAACATATCGGTTAATTTGTGGGAAAATTAGAAAATTACATATTTAAGCATTATGGAAATAAGTTAATTTCACATTCTGCCAGGAATGTTCTACCTCATCCAGAGCTGTCTGGAAAGCTAATTCCAAAATCTTCCCCAAACGTCAAATATCTCTCTCTCTCCAGTCCTGGATCCATATCAAGCCATCCAGGTTGAAAAATAGGTTGGGTAATGGATGACTCCAAAACGTTCAGAAGAAGGTCCCAGAAGGGTTTGTTGTTACTGTGAAAACGTTAATTAAGGGACGGCTTCATTAGGGGGCGTCATATTTTCTTCAATTTGCGACGATCCGCATAGGCCATTAAAGAATCACATAACGCTGTAATTAAGCTGGGCCTTCACTCATGAGGCTCTCGTATGGAATTACGCAGTTTTCGATTAGTGAGGTTGAGCGTCGACGCCAGCATATAAATTGAAATTTAATGATACCCATGCCAAATTCGAATTGTGCTCCCAGTAAAGACGCGTTTCATGTTTTTATCATGGACTTTTTTTACATGAGCTTGTATTTCACAGATAAATAAGTCCAATGATAACGTTAGATAAGAAACGTGACATAACATAAAAGATGTAATGTGAAACTTTCACAAGTCATGCCAATACATTAAATATTTCTGACATAATAAAATAATTAAAAATGTGACATATACTGTACCCTCCCAATTCAAGTTTTTTTAATAGTATATTGACAAATAGTAAATTTTTTGTTATAAAATTTAGTATTGAAATTTTTTTTTAATACATTTATTTTAAATAAATTATAAACAAGATACAAGTAAATTTTTAAATAAAAATAAAAATTGTTCATGGTAATTAAGTTATGTACCATTGTAAAACAAGATTCATATTAATAGATTATAAAATATGATCAATGATAATAGGTTATAAAATCTTATTAGTAATAATAGATTATATAAATGGTTAATAAATGGATGTAAATAAAAATACATCAACTTATTAAAAACCACATCTAGGTTTGCTTTCTCTCTTCGTGAGCATTATAAAGAATTTTTTAACGCCATTAAGTATAATTTTTCAGAATTTGTGTATTATGGATTTAGATAATATATCTTACTATGAAAAATTTGAGTAGTTTTAATGCCAGATTTATTTTATGTATTGAATTTATAATTATAAGTAAAAAATATTTGCCACATGATAAATTTGTATAATACAAAAGTCGATATAACAATGAATTTACTAAATTATTAATGACATGGAAGTACAGTTTTATAATTTCAGTAGAGCATAGCTCTAGTTATGTACTACAGATGCCACTTCTTGTTCGACACACAAAATTTATTTTTAATTCTTTTGACAAGAACAACATGGCAATAAAATTAGCAATTAAAATAGGTGCGATGAAAGAAAAGATGTTTCATTTCGGAACATTATTTCTAAATTTCTGAGTAGTGATTTCGTAACGAGAAATAAGCCAACCAAAATGATGATACAAAATTTAATCAATAAATTTAGACAGAAGGAAATAACCGAAATGATAGGGCTAAGATAAAAGAAAATATTGCAGAAAACCTTATTGAATTGGAAACCATTTAGAAGATCAGCCGATCAAAAAAGGTTCCTAATAAGAAAGAAATGAAGATGCAGTGAAGATGGTCAAATGTCATGTATACAAAACGAAAGTTGCACATGAATCACAAGGAACTGATAACAAGAAATTAATCTATTGCGATTGAGTCTTAAGTCACATTTTTGGAGAAGAAATGTTGGATTACAGCTATGAGGCACAGAGGCACATCTTACAACTATGATGCACAGTGTCATCTGAATTGTTATGTGAACAACCACATTATGTATTTATGGCAACACCAAGAACCTCATGTGATTCAACAAAAACCACTCTATGACATAAGAGTTAATGATATGTACTATAAAAAGCCACGCCCATTATCGAGCCTATCTTCTTTTACATGCACAGTTCTTATTTTACTTTTTACTGCACACCAGTTACAAGGTATATATCAGTGGTAGCCAACACGTGGCCCACCTCGAACACTTTTTCGGCCCGTGAGATTTATCCTACTTTTACAAAATACATTTATTTTATAATGGCCTAAGGAATGAAAGCCAATGTATTAAAAAAACCATTATTTGTGCATCCATATATTCAAAAATTAGCTGTCGAAATTATGAGTAAACATTAACTTTGATTTTAAAATAATATTCTTGTGAATATTTGAGAGATATTGTCTGTTTTGTTTATGAGTTCATAGAATAATTAGTGGGTCTAAATCTAATATAGGAATACATAATTTTATAAGCGGCCCTCGGAGTTATGACGTATTTCCAAAGTGGCCCGCCAGATCATTTGGGTTGGCCACCCTGGTTTATATTGTTCTCTACGAGCTAAAAGGTGAGGGTATGAAAAATAATAATAACTAAATGAAAATAAGAAAGAAAGACATTTTTCAATTATTGAACTACAGGTATACAATGAATTACAATACGGAAAAATATTCTATAATTTATAACTTAAGTAAGTTTGAGTCAAACGAAAATTATACAGTATAGAATTAATAAACAACATTTATAAACAGGATATGTAGAATACAGTATGGCATTCTATACAAAATATTACACCTTGTAGTCTACGGTATATAAAATAGCAAAATAGTATTAATTAGAGTGAAAGATTGGTAGCAGATGATTCTATTAATATTTCAGGAGTAATGGTTTCTTAAGGGGTGATTAATTGTCACTTTTCTTCTTCAAAATTTATTAAATTGATGATTTTCCATCTAGTCCATGAGTTGCATACTGCATTTATGTGTTAATGAATGTAAAATTTTGAACGGGAATTTTAAGATGCAACGTATCTGTAAAAGTACCGAAAACATTTTTAAGGTAGTAGCTGGATGACATTGAATACCAAAATGATATTTTCAGAATACGTTTTAATTGCCCACTCGTATCGAATTTTAATTTCTGAATACATGGAGTAATTTATACGATCTTTTACCTCCTAAATAAGAAGATCAAATATTAACAGAATTTTTGTAAAATTATTTAAATCCTCGTGCATATGTAAGTAATACCGTCGCACACTTTATATATAAATTTAGAAATTAGAATTAAGACAAGATTCACATGTTCTTACTTCACAAGACATGCTTCAACGTGCCAATATGTGAATACCAAAATGGTATTTTCAGCAGTATGTTGCAACTGTCCAAACATCACATCTTTCACCATGTAAGATGAAGTAAATATTTTGAGTTAAAGGGTTATTTCAACGATATTTTGTCTTTCTAGAACACAAAACCAAATTCTGCCAGAATTTTCGTTGTGAAATTTAAATAATCGTATTGTATATGCAAACAACCCCTCTGTACTATTGAGGAACTGTTGTATAAGATTCAATTGGAAATCAATGCCATTCCACAAGACATGCTGCAATGTGTTGACGCCGATATGTGCCACTATGCTAATTTATGCAAACAGAGGAATGGCTGATACCTACAGCATTTAATGTGGTTTACTTTGAATTAATTTATCTATGTTCCCAGAATTTTTTATTTATTAAAAACTATTAGTAAATTCAGGCGTATATCGACTTTTGGTTCATAAATAAAATTTGATTTTTGTTAACATTAATTTAGTTAAAGAAATTTGACACTTAGGAAGCAAATATTTGTGTCTGTGTTTTAATTTCTGATTAAAAAATTTTATCAATTAAAAATATAATTTTTATAGGTTGCAATATCTGCTACAATTGCATCTATTACTGAGATGCAGCCAACGAACATTAAACAATTTTAATTAGTAAATCTTAATTAAATAAAAACTATATTGTTTTAGAAAAATCTTGAAAAGTAAATTAGTAGATTAATTTGTTTTTGTTTAAGATCCAATGTATTTTATGTCATTGTTTTTTTTTGCAATAATATTTATTTATTTATCGAAAATCTTGCCAATGTTCAGTTATATTTGGATTAATGAGTGGTAAATAAATTAATTTTGCTTCATTAAAAAAATATGCAATAAGCAATGGAATTCAAAATGACAAATATATCTAAATACGAAAATATAATGATATAATTAGATATTTTTTAATTAAAAAGGATTTAATTTGTTTATTTTGCTTGCAATGCCTTAGAAAGTATACTTTTACACTTGATGAATTACATAGAAAAAAAAAATTAAAAATGTTAAGATAAATTTTATCTAATGCATTAAAAAATATTTACTTTTTCTACAATTAAATTCGCGTACAAATAATTTGTATTTAATTATTTGTTAAAAGACTGAAAGCATCAAATTAATTACAGTAAAAAAAATGGAGATTAATAATTTTTTAAAAAACTGTGTGTAAATACATCTTTTGATTGTATTGTAGTTTACTTTATAAGGTATAAAAATGCATTTTATTCTCGTATTTTATTTCAATAAGTTTCGTTGTTATTAGTCAAACGATAATACTTTAATATACTGTAATTAAGTGACATCTAATCTATAATACACACTAAGCAAAAAATGTTCATTACACATATATAATATCTGAAATTAATTTACAAGGTAATTAACTGTTTATTGTATTACAAATGCATTAAGCAAGGCAGCTTAAATGTTTATTTTCAATGTTTAGTTTTCTTGTTTCACAGTAAATATTTTTGCATAAAAAACATAGTCATTAAAATAAATTTATTTATTTAGCTCTAAATGATTAATTGGTATGCAAATTAAAATTAATTAAAAAAATTAATTAAAATTAAAATTAATTAAAATTAAAATATTGATATAATGATGTAAGAAAACATATTTAATGAAATCAAACTTAAGTAAGAAAAGCATAAAATTTATTAAATATTTTTCTTTTCACTTACATTGTGTATCTATTGTGTTCTTGAAGTAGAATATTGATTTTAGTTCCCATGTCCGGACCGAAATATCATTTAATAAACAAAGAAGACTTGTTTAACACGGCTAAAGTAATTTTTCTTTTTAAAAATTAAGCAATTACTGATAAGAGAAGTTAAATAATTCCCCCTTCTAAGAAATTATATGCTTGTATTCATATATACCCATGTATTAAATTTTTCAATTAAAACAAAACAAATGACTTTTGCTGAAAATTAAAACAAAAACTAAAAGAAAACAAAAAAACTTTTATAAGACAAAGAAAAGAACGTTCCATAAAAGCTTGAACCGAGGCCTGCAAACGACATAAACCATTCATGGAACATGTTGGCTAGTTGGTGAAAGAATAGATTCTTTTGTTTTTGTGTTTTTCATTTTGTTTTTCACTAGCTTATTATGCTAAGTTTTTATGCAAATTTTGTTAAGGATGAAAGTCAATTAAAATATGCTCCAAAAACTCATTAACGTAGAGGTAATTGTTCTTAGTTTTTGAAGTTTTTAGCCATTTGGGTAGAAATTGCTTTTTATCTTTTAAATAACCTGATGGAAGGATATGCATTTTAGAGAATTTAATGGAATTGAGTTAGGTTTCCATTCCCGGTTATTTACTTGGGGCTGGGATGCTTGAAAATATCAATAAGATAAGATATTATCTGAAAAGTGTATTAAGTGTTAAATCCAAGCGATAATGAAGTGCACTTAAGTTTTAATGTTGGAGTTTTTGTGAGAAGATGTTTTGGTTGTGGATTTTCATACAATGAATTTAAAGTTAATAACAATTAGTATGAGAACAATTGTCTTTATTTTGATGAATTTGAGAATAACTGCTATCATCCTAGCAAATTTAATATTAACATGTTTCTTTGAAAATTATAATTGTTGTGTATTGAAATATGTTGTATATTGTTGTATTGAAATATGTTGTATATTGTTGTACATTGAAATATGTTGTATATTGTTGTATTTTGAAATATGTTGTATATTTTTGTATATTGAAGTGTTTATGGGAAGTTGCTTTTAGTTGTGGTCATTTCATACAATGAATTGAAGATTAATAACACTTAACATGAGAGCAATTGTTTTTCTTGCAGGATTTAAGAATAACTGAATCCTAGCATATTTAATAATATGTTTCATTGAACGTTATACGAGTAATTGATGGATTTCATTTTTTAAATGTGATTGAATTTTGCTATATATTGAAATATGTTGTATATTTTTGAATATTAGAGTTTTTATGGTAAGATGATATTAGTTGTAGTCATTTCATACAATGAATTGAAAGTTTAATAATAATTAACCTGAGAAGAATTGTTTTTCTTGCAGAATTTGAGAATAACTATTATCGTTGAAAACTTCATATTAATATGTTTAATTGAACATTATAATTGATAGATTTCAATTTCTAAATGGGATTGAAATTTGTTGTATATTTTGTATAATGAAATCTTTTGTAAATTGTTGTATATTGAAATATGTTGTATATTTTTGTATGTTGAAATCAGTTGTATATTTTTGTATATTGAAACTTGTTGTATATTGAAATCAGTTGTATATTTTTGTATATTGAAACCTGTTATATATTGAAATCTGTTTTATATTGTTGTATATTGAAATTTGTTGTTTCACAGTAAGTTGTAATACATTGCTTAAAAAGTTTGCATGCTTTCTGTAATTAGATATTTTCAGTAAAATTAATTCATTAAAGTCAATAAAAATACGTGACTTAGATATAATTGCCTTATTTTTATTATTATTTTATAACAAATCTAAAAATACAAAAATTGAGTGGTGTACAAGAACTTCCAGAAACTGAATCCGAGAAAATTAAAATAATATAACTTCTTGTTTTATAAGAAAAACTGAGACATTTTTAGTTAAAAATATTCATTTATTAAAGTTTGAAAATAATTTTTCATACATGATTTAAAAAAGGAAACTGAATTAAAATTCCTTTTAGAATAAATAAATTGCATATCGATTCAATTTATACAAGATTTCAATTTAAAGTAAGAAATAATGATTATTATTTGATAAAAAATTCAGTATTTTATAAGAAATGAATTCAATTCACGGAATTATGTATTTATATTCTAAGAATGGAAATAAGTATCCCAGGTTTTATTATTATTGTATTTTTTATTTCTATATTTGAAGATGAAATACACATGTTTTTTACTCAAATCAAAACAGAGTCTGCAACATTTTAAGAAATAATCATTAAATCTAGAAACTGAGCATATATTAAAACATAGTATAAACAAAATATAATATTTCCATAAAACTATATTTTTCTTCAACATTGCATAATTCGTATTTCTAAAGATAGAAATAAATATTAGATTACTTTTAAAAGTATCTTGTATTTAATATTCTTCAAACCAATGTCACATTGGTATAAAAAATTAAAGCAGTTACAACCACTTTTAAACAACGCTAAGAATGAACTACAATGAATTATTATAAAGTAAAAGAAGCTTATGAACCAATTATTAAAGTAAATTACGATTCAAGGCGAATGATTTTTCATAAAGCACAAGTGAAAATCACTGCACAGTCCAATGGTGAATCTTTTCTTTTGATAATGAATAACTTAAGAAAAGTAAATTAACATTTTAATAGTGATTAATTTTCCATGACAGTAACAACGGTCGGCTTAATTAATTAAGAGATCCAATTTCATCAAAACTCGAAGGAGATAGAAGCAATTACTTTACGTTTCATTTATCTAATTTTGTGAATTAAACTGTGCTTATTAATTTGAACTTGGAATAACTTTTTTTTTCAAAAATAGATTCTTTGATAAATTGTACTTTTCAGACTCGTGTAAGAATATTTCAACTTAATTGGTGTTCTTAATTAGAAGTTATAACTTTAAATAAGATCTGTTCTAGACGTGGTTACAGAACTTTAAAATAGAATTGTGTTATATTTAGTTTTTACGATTTCGCTTTTATTGCAAACGGAAGTGGTAATTAAAATCATTTCAATGCTGTACAATGCTTATATCCTTATTTAATTTAAAAAAGGATTTAAATAATATTGAAAAAAATTATATTATTGTGAGTGTGATAAAATAGCTTTTGCAGGATAATTAAAAATTAAAAACAAATATTAAAAATTTAAAATTGCAAAACTAAAAGCTTATATTAATATTTTTTTATATAATTATTATTAAAATATTATTAATATTTATTTACATAATACTTATGAAAGTCAAATATTAATATACATATAACACATTTTCTAATTATATATTAAATTAATCTGTCTTGAATTATAATAATATTTGAATTAATTTTGTAGCTGCTTGAAAAAATTTTATGGCTAATATTTTTTTTAGATTCATAAAAGTAATCAGTAATTTTTCAACTTCATAATTTGAGGCATAAATTTATTGATAAATAGTTTTCTTATTTATGAACAAATTTATGCTCATATATATTATTTCCAATCGCAAAAATGAGTTTTTTAATGACAACTGTAGTCATTTATGGGACTACAGCCATCATTAAAAAAATAAATAAACACAAAGGACAAGATGTAAACAAATGACATCAGTTAATCTCAACTTAAGTCTGGCAATAGAGTAATGCTTCTATAAAAAGTCAGGATGCTCATATATTTATGATCATAATATTCATAAATATTTTTCTTAAATTTATTTCTTTTATTGCAGAAAAAAAGATACTTTTTTAAAATTTTAACATACATATCATGCTATAATTTAAAATCATTCAGGTACTGTTACAAAGATATTATTGTATAATTTATTTTCTAAAACTTTGGTTAAATCAAATACATTAAAAACTATTTTTATAAATATAAAACATAAACTATTTTCATAAAGTTTTTAAGCATAAATATAACATTAAATGCAAAAAGAATGTACAATTGTGTCATATAATTTATAATTCAGTTGCTTAAAGAAATTAATGTTACTTACAGCAGCTGAATACGTATACACTCACAGACAAACACACACAAGCAAAATATGGAACATTATTTCAACTGGTTATAGCTGCTTTCACAGTTAAGATGTTCTTTCGGACTTTTACAAAATGTGGCCATTTGAGTGGGATATTGTCAAGAAATAAACTAAAAATAAGCCACGTATCAATCAAATCCAGATTTTTCTAAATCAGTTTTTATTCTTTCAATTGCAACTTTTGTTTTTTAATAATACAATTTTCAAAAAAAAATTATAATCACTTTTTTATTTTATTGTATTAATAGTTAATATGAATATCATTGAATTTTTATCTATTGGTTCGCAGTTCTGATATGTTAATACTTTTGGTGAGGTAATAACACTAACATATTACCTTAGTTGCATTATGTGGATTACCTTATGTATTATGAGTGTATTACCTTAGTGGTATTGCCAGTTGAAATTTGATGTAAAGGACAGCATTTTCCATTTATATTGATGATGTCTTGAAAATTTACAAGGAAGTACACGATAGAAAACTCATAAAAGAACTGCTTAAATTACAAATCATGAAATAATTATTTGAACTATTATTATATGAAATATTGACTCTCAGAAAAGCCCATTCGATGTACTCTGTCAAACTCTCCACCACTTCTACTAATTTATTGAAAAATGGTTAAAACTATAATTTACATTTAAAATCATGTGGCGTTTTTTGGTTTCGATGTGCACGGAATACTTTTTTATTAGAATTTTGATAAATATTTTTTTTAATTAATATTTATTTCGCATAATGGATTACTGAAAATATTTTTGTTAATTAAGTAATAAAAATAATTTATTTGTTAAATTAAATTCATCTACAGAAATTTATTAACTTGTTAAAATAACGTATTAGAAAGGCGATCATGTTCTTAAGTAAGTAAAAACTAAATTTATTAAAGGAATAGATCAGTTGAATGACAAATTATGAAATGGAACCTCATTAACACGCTTATTTTTAAACCTCTTTTGGTTTGTTAAATACTTAAACGTGTATTGAAATTTTGATCAATTAATTACAAGAGAATTGAGCTCATTGTTCGGCTTTAAGCTACCTTAATGAAATCATTTCAGGTCATAAGGTGGTAAAAGGATAATAGTATAGGACGATCCTCGGTTGTTTCATAAGAATTAAGAATACTTATAAGTATATGCTTAAAATTACTAAGTAGTTCCACGTGCTAATTGGAGCTTTTGGCAAGATCATTTATTTTGTAAATCGTTAGGTATCTTACGCTTTTAAAATTGCTTCATGATTGCTTACTTTAAAATTAGCATTATATATTTTTTTCAAATAATGCTATTATTATCGGATTTGTCTTTACTTTAAGAAACATATCAAATTGAAAATAAAATTACAGATAAATTAATTTTTTCGTCTCTTTTATTTTAGTAGTTAGAAAATGGAGTAATTTAAAAAAGCATAGTATTGACATATAGAGTTACATATGATTTTCTTAATAAAAAATATTTATTGATTTATGTTGAAAAAGATTTATTTAATAATAACAATATTTGAATAAGATGTATGCTCTGAATGAAGTAGTTCATCGTATCAGAAAATATATATCCAAAAAAATTAATTGATAAATATGCTACATAAGATTTATACTAATGCTGAAAAAATTAAATACTAAGTAGCTATTAAAATATCTCAATTAGTGACTGATAATATAATGATAAATAATTCCATACATATCATTTTTTTTTTTTGTGGATTCAATCATTTAGTGTGTACAAATAAAATGGTTTATAATATCATATGTGAATGCATTCTGTAATAAATATATTTTCAGTATAATATAATTTACCTCTTATGCTATTTCACTGATATCCTGGACGAATTACTACTCATATTTTGTATATATGCAAATTTTCTATTTTGATATGCTTCTGTTTTTTTCCTTTGACATTTTGATATTTATGTATCTCTAAAGTATGGCGTATTTCTATTGTATTTGTATCTTTTGATATTACAGATTTATTGAGGAAACGTATTTGGATATTATATATAAGTATTTGTAAATTTTTTAAAGAGGATAATTATATGTATTTTTAAATATTTTAAATATTGAAAAGCTATTTTTAAATATATCTGTTTTTCTATTTTTGATAAATTTTCCAAATAATGCTGTTTTATTTGGATTTCAAACCTTTCTTTTAAGAAATATATTTAATTTTAAATAGCCATTACAGATAAATAAATTTTTTTTCATCTGTATTAGTTTAGTTATAAAATGGAACAATTCCATAAAAATAAATTATAGACATGTAACTCTACATATAAGTTTCTTAATAAAAAATATTTATTGTTTTATCTGATAAAATGTTTAGGTAATAATAGCAATAATTGCACCAGAAATATATACTCTAAATGAAATAATTCATCATATGAAAAAATATATAACCATAAAATTTAATTGATAAATATGATACTTAATACTTATACCAATGATTATAGAATAATTAAATAATAAAAGAGATATTAAAATACCTCAATTCGTGACTGATAATATGCATGATAAAAATTTCATACATAGCATATTAATATTTTTTATGAAGATTCAATCTTTCAGTGTGTAGAAATAAAAGGATTTATAATATCATAAGTAAATGTATTCGGTAATAAATCTATTTTCAGGGTATTGTAATTCATTTCTTATGCTTTTCCGCTGATATCATGGAAGAAAAAATTGTTCGTCATATTGTTTTTCTATATATAATAATATATATATATATATATATATATACATATTTTCTATTTTGATATGCTTCTGCATTTTTTATCCCTTTAATCCTTTGACATTTATATATTTCTAACGTATAGTGCGTTTCTGTTGTCTTTGTACCTTTTGGTATTTCAGTTTTTTATTGAGGAAACTTATACCTACTTTAAATATTGAATTAAAGCTATTTTTAAATATCTCTTTCTTTCTGTTCTTGATAAATGTTTGATGGTTTTCACTAAAAATAGTGAATGCATTTATAGGTTTGCTATAAAAACTCATAGCAATTCTAAAAGTTCCGTGACATTTTTATTTTTATTTGTTTCTTGTATTTTTTTACTGTTGTATAGTTTTATTCCTATTTAAAAATAAACTGTATTCCTAGTAAATTTTTAAAAATCTGTTAGTTAAAACAAACAGTCGAAATTATATTGCACTTGAAATGTCGTTTTTAATTTTTAAAAAAAAATAATATTATTGAAATTCTATTTTGAATGAACTTGGCAAATTTTATTCACAACACTAAGAAAAATATATCCTATATGAAAAAAAATATCATTTAAATCATTTTCACTTAAGTTAGAAGCTGATAATATAACAATTTTCATGCTGAATGATGTTTTTTTTTTTGAAAATTTTATTTGACAAAATGTTAAAAAAGTAATAAATAATTAAGTAAATAACTGTCAGAATTAGTTAAATTTGATATGATTTTATGAATTTTAACAAATATTTCCTGCAAAACTATTTGTACAAAATTTGGGATTTTTTTTATTAAATTAGAAAAAAATGAAAAATAGACTTATTACTTTAAATGAACGAAATTTTTTTGACTAACAATTTTCTGACGAAATTTTTTCAAAAAAAAAAATTAAATTCTTTTTTAAAACTCCTTTATTAAATACATAATTTGCAAATGAACAAATACATTAATCGAAAAACACATTTTATTTCATTTTTGACAAACATGGAGGATTTATATCATTTATTAGAATTTTTTTTTTAGTAATAGTTAAAACACTATAATGTCATAAAAATAAATTTTCTTGAAAGTTTGAAACCTATTTGTGACAAAATTTATTTTTATTGTTTAAAAACTGTTGCAAAAATATTCCTTTTTTTTCTTCAAAAAAATTTACTTTACGCTATTACGTATCTTTTATCCTGGATTACAACATATAAAAATCTAATTAATTAAGAAAATAATACTGTAAAAATTGCAGTTTATTTATATTTCAAAAAAAATTTACTAAAATAATTTTTCTTTTTCAAATGATTGAGCTGGATTTCACTTAAAAACAAATTTTTTGGGAAGTTTATCACTGCTAATTATACTAACACAAATTTTAAGATTAAAAAAAAAAAAATCAAGGAAATGGTGAAAAAAAAAAAAAAACCTATAAAAATCATGGATAAAAAACCCTGTTAAATTCCGTAATCAAAAGGCCACCTAAGTGTTAAACCACCCAATTTAACCAATACACTTTCAGCTCATACAGTTAATGACTCCTACGATCTAAAGCACTTATTTTGTTCCTAGATCTTAACTCTTTGTTTTAGGATTTTTTTTTTTTTATTTTATGTAGCAAAGAAAATCCATAAGTAGCTAATGTTTCTGAGTGACCGATTTCATAATGCGCCTGCCAGCTGTTTTCCAAGATGGCGTCGCAAAAAAAAAAGTTATGAGTGAGCGCGCACTGCATTATGGGATCACACCTGGGAGTGTATTTATTCCGTTTCAGTCTTTATTATATCATCGGATCCTTTATAATTAAAAAGAATAAGATTCAATTTTCAGTAGATATAAGAAACAAAGCATATTTCTTTTTAGTTACTGTTTGTTTATTTTTTATTTTATGCTGGAATTGGTTCTCTTTTAATAAGATGATTTTATTATAACATAACACTTCTTTTGAAGTTGACTTTTTTTTTTTTGTTGTTTAGAGTTTGCTTTGGAAATAAAGTTTATGTTAGAGTATATTTTTTGGGAATTAAAAATATTTCAATAATAACGAAAAAAGTATTATTTCTAATTTAATAAAATAATTGCATAAAAGTAATTGAAATAAAATAAATAAGTCAAATTAATTTATTGTAATAAAAGTTAATTATGTATTTATTATTTTTTATTATTTATTTATTTAAATTATTAATGTATTTAATTAATTAATCTGATAATTTAATTATAATATTACTTTTATTTATTAACTTTTAAATAATTAATTAAATATATACATCATTTGTAAAATTTAATATATTTGTGTTCTTATAAATTTTAGCATAAATCATAAAAGTAGTGGGTAATTTGAAATTTGATGTAATTAAATTAATTAAATTAAAATGAAATAAAATTAATTAATCTATATTATTTGAATTAATCAAATTAGTTAATTTTTAATTAAATTAATTAATTTTTTTCTTGAATTTAGAAAAGCATATAAGTAGTGTAAAATTTGCAATTTGATAAACAGTTTATTTTTAACTATCGTATATTTGCCAATTTAAGATAAGTATGATTTGATTCTATTTGGCCATGATGGCCGAGTGACTAGCGTTCTGAAGCACGATGTCGCAGATTTAGGGTTCGAGTCCCGGCGGTGTAAGGAATGTTTGTAGTGGTTTGGAATCCACTTTCAGCCGTATGTCCCGGTCTAATTCACTGTTAGGCATCGGACTGACAGCCCTACCCCTTAAAAAAATAAACCCTTCCTATCTCAATATCTCCTTGCAGGCAGACGGCCTTGACCTAGCATGGGACAGTTGAGCCACTGCTGCTGCTGCTTCTATTTAATAACATGTTCAACTGTAGCAAATATTATAAATAGAAATATAAATGAACATAAATTAAGTACAATAAATACATTTCTCAGATATATTTTCAGTTACATTAATATACGAATATATAATATAAATTACTTGATTTAAAAAAATGCATTATTACAGATATGTACTATTACAGAAAATCCATGTTTTATTATTTAAAAATAAAATATATCTTTCTAAAAATTTCTTGAAAGCATATTTTATTTAAAACAAATTGTATATAATATTGTATTGTAAGACTTCTTTATACATTTCAGAAATAATTTAAAGACAGGTTAAATTAGATGCATTTCATTTTTATATTTTAAAGTTGCTCCTAAAATATTATGTTTATTTACACTAGGAGTATCTTGCATTTGAATTCAAGAATTAACTGTTTAACTCCATGTAAATTGAGTTGAGTTTTAATGATGCTTTCAATTAAAATTCTTCCTTCGTATAATGGTCTCACAGTAAAAGTTTTGTGTCCTCATTTCTCTTCGAATTTGACAGAAATGAGAAATAATGTTAAATTCCTGTCATTACATGGAGAAAAATATAGGAGTACACATATAACACAGAGAACGAAAGATGCTGTTTTAAAATTTGAGTTTAGTAAATTGTTTCAAAGTAAAATATGTGTTACAAATATTTGCGTTCAATGAACAAATTAGTTCGAGAAATTAACTTTTTTTCTATAATAATTAAATTATTATAGAGGTTATTTAAGTTTATTATTATTTCTAATTCTAATTATTATATTATTATTTCTGATTATAATTATTATATTATTATTTCTAATTATAATTATTACATTACTACTTCTAATTATAATTATAGTTATTATATTATTATTTAGGTTTAATGAACAAATTAGTTAATAGTTTTTCTATTAACTAGTTAATTAATAGTTTTTCTATAATAATCAAATTGTTTTATATATATATATATATATACTGCAAAAAAAAAAAAAACCACACTTAAAATTAGTGGCGTTTATTAACTTTGAGAGCAACTTTTTGAATAATTTAAATCCTTTTTTGTTTAGTTGATATAATGAATATTAGAAATTACATATAATATGGATTTTTATTCATATCGCACTTGACTTTTGCGTGAAAAATAAGTTAATAAGAAAGTGAAGTTAATAAATTATTTTGTAAAAATATAGGATTTTAGCAGACTGAAAAAATTGTTAATAATAAAATATGTTTATTTAATAAAAAAAGTTGTGCAACTATTTTAAATATTTAATGAAAGTAATATATGTTATCTTTTTTCCAGGGAACATTTAACTTTCAGTTTTTGAATATATTATCTAATATGTACAAAATGAAAAAAATATATTAGTACATTAAAAAAGTACGAATATTTATTATACGAACTTTTCAGTAAAGTATCAGAATTCACTATTATTAGTTTTTTTATCTTTAGATATATCCATTAGAATGAATATATCTAAATATAAAAATAAACTTCTAAAAACTATGGTATATATTGAAAAATTTAATTTTTTAATATAAGTTAAAAGAAATTATTTCAGAAAATTGTTTGAATAGTTAAAAAAGTAGTCTATGTATATTTCCAAATTAAATTTCTTTAAAGAAACTATAATAAAACTAAAGTTCTAGATGTTCTATGCAAATACATAATTTTAAATTCGTGGTAAATATTGTCAAAGGTTTTGTAATATTCATTTCTTTTCATATATTTAATGCGATATTACTTTGGTCTTCTTTTAGTATCCATAATTGATTACTTAACCGTAAGCAAGATTAACCCAGACATGTTTACATAAGAAATAGAATAGAAGCAGTTTCATTATAATCAGTGATATTTATTTTATATATATATATATATATATATATATGACGAATTATATTTTTATAACAAAATACTATTTTTATTTAAACAAAACAGCAATAGGTATGTGCCAATCCTAAGAATATAAAGCTTTTAAGATATTTAAAAAATTTTTTAACAATTTACATTCAATTTTATGAAGAAATAATACAATAAACCACTAAATAATAACCTTCAAATAAAAAAGCGATAATTTCTCAAAATTATGAATTTATTTACAGATATAACTTCTGTAACCAAAAACGTTAAGATGGACAATTTATAGCTCCTTTGCACTGAAATTATTGACCCAACAGAACAAAATACTTTTTCATTTAAACAAAAAAAAGAACAGTAAGTACATACCAATCCTAAGGATACAATGCTTTTTAAGATATTTTTTTGAAAATAAATTTTTAGGATTTGATTTAAATTTTATAAAGAAATAACACAATAAAACACTAATTAATAACCTTGAAATAAAAAAAAACCCATCAAAATTAAAAAGATATTTTTAAAAATAACTACAGAAAACAAAAAATTAAGGTGGAAAATTTATAGCTCATTTTGTACTGAAATTTTTGACCTCATCCAACAGAACAAAATACGGTTTTTATTCAAACAAGAAAAGCACCAATTCTAAACATTTAATATTTTTAAGATATATTTTAAAAATACATTTTACAATTTGAATTTGATTTTATGAAGACATAGCACATTAAAACCACTAATTTATAATCTTGAAATAAAAAAAAAAAGCGATAAAACATCAAATTTAGCGATATATTTAAAAAATAGCTTCTGTAAACGAAAAAAAAAAAATTAAGGTGGACAATTTGTAGCTCCCTTTGCACTGAAATTGTTGACCTCTACCTCCAACAGCATTTAAACAACAACAATAACAAAACAATAAGTATACACCAATCCTAATGTTTTTAAGATATTTTTAAAAAATAATTTTTTATAATTTGTGTTAATATGAAGACATAGCACAGTAAAAACCACTAATTGATAACCTTGAAATAAAAAACCGATAAAATCTCAAAATTAAAAATATATTTTAAAAGTAGCTTCTGTAAACAGAAACGTATCTAATTTTGTAGTGAAATTGTTGATCTCATCCAACAGAACAAAACAAAGTTTTCAATTAAACAAAAAAACAATAAGTATATATCAACCCTTAGCATATAATGCTTTTAAGATATTTTAAAAAATTAATTCTTTCAATTTGAATTAAATTTTATGAAGAAATAACACATAAAAACCACTAAATGATAATATGGAAATAAAAAAAAAAACGATAAAATCGCTAAATGATAACCTTGAAATTAAAAGAGCGATAAAACCTCAAAATTAAAAAAATATATTTAAAAGAAAATATCTTCTGTAAACAAAAAAATTATGGTGGACAATTTATAGCTCATTTTGCACTGAAATTGTTGACCTCATCTGAACAGAATAATTAAGAATTGTTTAAGAATAAAAAAAAAAGTACTTTTTATTGGTCGTAAAAAAAAATAAAGTGATTAATGCTGAAGAAAACCACATGCCCTGAAAACCCTTTGGCTTATAATTTAATCTTCTTTACACCTTGGACAAGCCTCATACCAAAACCGATACCAGCAAAAAAAATATTAATGCCAGCAATCTCGGTTAAGAACTTTATCAAGAAACTGAGAATTAATCACCAGACAACGCAAGTTACATCGCAAAGAAGAATGGACTTCCATAAAAAACAGAGCCTAAAGAGTGCAAAAACACCGGAAAAAGATGATCAAAAAAGCTGATCAAGCTCTATTCGGATCAAAGTTAATTGCAAAAAAAAAGAATTTTCCTATTAAATTAATGGATCCGTAATTGCTGCTTCGAACTCGCTCAAAATATGAGATCCGTTAGAATGAACGCGCTTTTTAGCTCGTTAAACTCGAGTCTCAGAGGAAACGTGATATGAGGTATAAGGAGGGGACATAAATCGGTTTTTATTCTGTTCCTTATTAGAAAAATAAGGGGAAAGAGATTTAGGGATCTTAGTGGATATAAGGCATTTCAAGTAGCTATTTACCAGAAATGCATTAACTGGAAAATATATCGAATTCATTTGAGAAATGTTATTGTATTTTTACCTGCAAAAAAAAAAAAAAATTAAGTTGGAATAATGTAGATTTTTTTCATTTCAAAACAACAGTTAACATGTCGCAATATTAAGCATATGAATTATTTAAGATTTTTTTAAATGTACTTTTTTATAATTCTAATTAAAATTATGTAGAAATAAATAAGGGAAGGTTCTACAGGATAACCTATAAAATTCATAAAAACAACAAAATTAAAGATAAATGCTTCTGTCTTAGAGATCTTAGTGGATATAAGGCATTTCAAGCAGCTATTCACCAGAAATGCATTAACTGTAAAATATATCGAATTCATTTGAGAAATTTTATGTATTTTTTATTGATAAAACAAAAAAAATATATATATATTTAAGTTAAAACAATATGGGTTTTTATTTTTAAAAAAAACCCAGTAAGTATGCTACAATAATAAACAAATGATCTATTAAAATTTTTTAAATATACGCTCTTATAATTCTAATTAAATCTTATGTACAAATAAATAATTGAAGGTTCTGCAGGGTAGCCTTTTAAAAATTCATAAAACAACTAATAAATAAGTGCTTCTGTCCAAGGGATCTTAGTGGATATAAGGCATTTCAAGTAGCCATTTACTAAATGCATTATCAAGCAAATGTATTGAATTCATTTATGAAATTTTGTTGTATTTTTATATGAAAACAAAAAAAAAAAATTGAAACAATATAGGTTTTCATTTTTCAAAGGAATAGTAATATGCCACAATACAAAGCATCTTTATACTTAGTATTGTGGCATGTTCACTATTCTTTTGGAAAATAGCATAATACGCATATGACCTTCGTTAATATTTATAATTGTAATACTAAGCTTTATGATATTTCATATTTTTTAAGTATATTTTTATAATTACAATTAAATCTTATGTAGAAATAAATAAGGAAAAGCTCTACAGGATAACTTTTAAAAATTCATAAAACAACAAAATTAAAGATAAATGCTTCTTTCTTAGGGATCTTAGTGGATATAAGACATTTCAAGTAGATATTTACCAGAAATACATTAACAAGCAAATATATCGAATTCATTTGAGAAATTTTATTGAATTTTTCATATGAAAACAAAAAGTATTTAAGTTGAAACTATGTGAGTTTTTATTTTTCAAAAGAATAATAAATATGCCACAATACTAAACACATGATATAATTAAGATGTTTTTGAATATATTATACTTTTTTTTAATTCTAATAAATTTTTATGTAGAAATAAATAAGGGAAAACGATACATGATATCCTTTGTAAAATTCATTTTATTTTTCAAACGAGCAGTAAACGTACCGCAATACTAAGCATATGATGTATTTAAGAATTTTTTAAATATATTTTTATAATTCCAATTAATTTTTATGTAGAAATAAATGAGACACTACATGATAAACTTGAAAATTCATAAAGCAGCGAAATTAAAAATAAAGTCACAAAATCATTAAAGTGAACAATTTATTGTTAATTTTGTACTGAACCTGTACCAGAAATGCATGAAAATGGCAGAATTCAATTAAGAAATTTCTGTTTCATATTCATAAGTAAATAAAAAAAAAAAATTAGTTAAAACAATGTCGGTTTTTATTTTTGAAAAGAACAAGAATTATGCCACAATACTAAGCATATGATTAATCTAAGTTTTTTTTAAATATATTATTCTATTTCCAATTAAATGTTATGTAGAAATAAAAAAAGGAAAAACACTACATGGTAACCTTGAAAATTTTTAAAACCACAAAATTAAAAATAAATGTTTCTAGAAACAAATCATTTAAATGAACATTTAATTCATCATTTTGTATTTGAATTCATCATTTTGCTTTGAATCTATACGAGAAACACATAAGAATGCCAGAATTCATTTGAGAAAATTCCTTTCATAACTTATACGTAAATGAAATAAAAAGAGCTTGAAAAAAAATGTTATTTCCTTTTATTTTTCATATGTAAGAAAAATAAAATACGTTTAAATAAAAGCAATCCATATTTAATAAAATTGAGAAAAAGTATAAGCACAAAAATTTAGTACAAAAATTCAGTTTTTATATTTATATATTAATATTTCTGAATGCAATGTTATTTTTTATTCTTCTTATTTGTTTATAAATAATCTTTTAGGAAAAAATTACGATGATTGAAGACGAATATAATTTTTTCTTCCATAAAAACTTTTAATATAAGTATTGAATAAAATTTTTTATTAAAACACTTTAGAAATTTATTTTTGCGTAATATTAAAGTATTTTTAAAACTATTTTTGGCTTTATTTATGCAAAAGTAATTTAAGAAAATATTTTAATAAAATATATGACTCTAATAAATTTCATATTTAATGAACAAACTAGAAGGGAAAGTTTAAATTAAGTTAGAAAGCATAGTTTTTAATACACACATTTTATTAAAATTGTTGACTTAATTAAAATAATCCTAATACTTACTATATGTTTATTTTAAGATATAAAACATTTGTTTTCACAATATCTATGGGAAATGTTTTCCTACGAGCAATTTTTTTAATGTATACTAAAAATTTAAATAGTAAATATTTTATATTATTTATATATATGTATAATATATTTTATTTGCTGTAAAATTTCCTTAAAAACAATATATATTATATATATATATATATATATATATTCGTGTGTGTATAAAAGAAAATATATGATTTAGATATTTAATTCAATGGGTATTTATTGCAAATATGAGTGTACTGAAATATAAAAGTCCTATATTTCAAGAATTATACCCATACTTATAAAGAATATAAGACATTTATATATATTTCAAGATAATATATATATCATATATATATAAGACATATATATATAAGACATATATATTAATATATATAAGACATATATATTAATATATATAAGACATATATATTAATAATTTATTTATAAAAGAAAATGTCCAATTCTTTTTACGACCAGATTCTTTTGTAAAAATCCAATCATAACAAGAACTATACCATACAACCAATTACTTTAGTGAACATTCTTGTTGTTAAGAACATGATTCAAATATTTTCTTCTATTTGCTCTAACATACATTTAATGGTAAATGAAGCGAGAGATGAATTGTGGTTTAACTTCTTGGAAAAATAAGCAGAAAGACCATTCGAAATTTAACAGCTGAGAAGTATGTAAGTAGAATGCTTCTATAGAAGATGAATCCAGTGACGTAAAGAGGACCATGTAATAGATAATTTTGGATAATCACATATCATCATGATATGTTTTTTATTCTGGCAATAAATTGATATTGGATTTCCATCATTATATAAATCTGAAAACAATGGCAGAAATTTATAATGTTTGCATTCAAACAGGATGTTTGATCGAAATCGATATGGTAAAAATTGAAGTTGCTAATATCTTCTTCCACATTATTATAAGCATAATTTTACTGCAATGTTTCGCTACGGAATTTAATTTAGAAATTGTGTTTTCAGGTACATATGTGGATCAGGTCAATTTATTTTTGACATAAAAAAAGATGGCAATTTCTGGACATTCCAGTTTATAAATGGAAGTTTATTTATGTTATGGACTTCTTTTTATTGTATTTACATGGGCCTCAGATTTTAAAAAGTTTTCGCGAAATGTAAAATGCCCAGTTATTTGAACTTGAGTGGATAACAGTAAATTTAAGAAAAATACATAAAAAGAAATCATGCATTGAGGAAATAGGAATTTGTAAGATTCTCCTGTATTATAAATTGCAGAACAATTAACGGTAACACCACTCACCACTGTTAACATACACCAGTTGCTATACTAAGTATGTTATGTACTGAAATACTATTGTAATAAACATTTAAAAATTTTATAAATAATGATTTCAGTTTATTCCACCAATTTATACCAATAAATTTCGAATTCATTCATATGGAAATGGACTTTCAATATATTATATATATATGTGTGTGTGAGTGTGTTATATGAATATAAACTGTAAATATGCGGTTTACATATTTAATTCAATGGGTATTTATAGCAAATATGGAGTGCACTGAAATGTAAAAGTCCTATATTTCAAAAAATTACACAATCTCGCTTATAAATAATATAAGACATTTATATATTTTTTCAGGAAAATATATATATATGATATATATAAGACATTTTATATATAATAATATTTCATTTATATATATTTCTAAAATAAAATTCATGTCTTCAAGGCTAGATTCTTTTATAAAATCCATTCATAACAAGAACTATACCAATTACATAAGTGAACATTCTTGTAGTTAAGAATATGATTTAGATATTTTCTTCTATTTGCTCTCACATACATTTCCTGGTAAATGAAGCGAGAGATGAATTGTGGTTTAACTTCTTGAAAAATAAGCAGAAAGACCATTCGACATTTAACAGCCGAGAAATATGTAAGTAGAATGCTTCCATAGAAGATGAATCCAGTCACGCAAAGAGGGCCATGTAATAGATCCTTTTGGATAATCGCATATCATCACGATATGTTTTTATTCTGGCAATGAAGTTGATGTTGGATTTCCATCATTATATTAGTCTGAAAACAATGGCAGACATTTATAATGTTTGCATTTAAACAGGGTGTTTGATCAAAATCGATAGGAAAAAAAATTGAAGCTACTAATATCTTCTTTCACATCATTATGAGCACAATTTCACTGAAATATTTGTTTTATTTTGGATAAGAATATAATTTAGAAATTGTTTTTTCAGGTATATATGTTTGTGGACCAGGTCAATTATTTCAGGCGCAAAATGACAATTTCTAGAAGTTCGAAGTTATAAATAAGAGTTTATTTAGGCTATGTGGTTTTTTTTTCTAATTGTATTTACAAGAGCCATAGATTGTCAAATTTTTCGTACAATTTAAAATGTTCAGTTATTTGAAATTGTGGGGATAACAGCAAATTAAAAAAAAATAATAAAAAGAGAAATCATATATTGAAGAAAAGATGAATTTCTGAGAATCTCCGTTATTATAAACTGCAGAATAATTAACGATAACAACAGTCACTACTATCGCTGTACTGAGTACTTTTTCACTGAAATACTATTGTAATAAACATTTAAAAATTTTACAAATAATGATTACAGTTTGTTCCAACAATGTATATCAATTCCATTCATATGGGAAATTGCTATCAATATTTATAAAATATAAACCCACAACATAAAATTGAAGTATAACTGACGTCAAATGAACTAAAAATACGACCATTTTGCACAACAAAAGTCACTAAACTTTGTAGAATGCATGCAGTTTAAAAAATCGTCATGATATTTGCAATGCATTCTACACTGTTTGTAATACTGTACTACTTTTTAGATCGATCAAAAGAGAAAAAAAAAAGTAAAAATTACTTAGCTACTCAAGTGTGTGTCAGAAGCTACAATAACAAAATTCAAATCGTTTCAGCTGCAAAAAATGAATATATATATATATATATATGGAGAGAGAGAGAGAGTTTTGAGCTTAAACAGTATTAAAAAAATTTGAGGAAAAAAATGTTACAAAACTTTAACAACAGTTTATAATCTCCGTTTTTCTGAACTTATGATTCCCGTTTTATAGATTTATAATCATAATATAATATTTATTTACCAATTTGCATAATTCAACATTGCTTTTTCATTAAAAAGTTATATCGTATATTTGTGAGCATTTTTAATGTTAAATGCTATTATGTCAACTATCAATTATTTTTAAGCAAATAGTTCTAATTTTTGCTTTTACTTTTTAATAGTATTATTTCGCTTATTTCTGTAAATATTTGTTAAATGTGATTAGAAGTCATTCGTAGTATAAATAAAACAAATAAATCATAAATCAAATAACAGGGACAACATTCGAGCATATATAATAATTACGATTTATTAACATATAATTGTAGTTATTATTTTCTTAGTCATATGAGCAACAATATATGCACGCGAACTAAATGTCATTAAACCTTTTTGTTTTAAACCCTTACTTATTTTTTCAATTCCTTCTATTAGCTCACACTCTCCTATATATATCGTGTTCAAATTTTCAATCGTTAATAAAATACTGTTTATTTACCCACTCAAGTTCAAATAAATTTTTTTGAACTTGTAGTGAATGACACTTGATGTTAATACAGTTTTTCCAAATATTAATTCAGAAATTAAATTTAATTAATTATTTTTTTTTTTAAGTTGCGTATATCCAACAGTAGATGTCGCCAGAAAACTTTAAAAAATGAATGACAATTATTTATAAAGGATTTTTTTGCAATATAGTGAAAAAAAGTAAGAATTGACTTCAAATTTTTTTTTTATATTAATTCTTATATATTTATTTATTTTTGCATTTTGAATAAATGTTTGGTGTAAAATTGAAGTGTTTCAATGTTATAACATAATAAATATTATTTAATCAGAATGACAAGTTCAGATTTTAATCAAGCATATATCAAGTAAAAGCAAAGCAAGCTTTTCAAAGCATATTTAAAATTAATGTAATTTATTTTAAGTATGAGTTTAATGTATCTTTAAATACAATCCAGACAATAAAAATGTTGAAAATTTAAATTTATAAAAATTATGCTTTCTGTCTGCTGTAATATCATAATAAAATATCAGAATATATTAAATTATAATCTTGAATACCATAATAAATGGATACACCAAAATAATTAAAAATATATTAAAATAAACTGATTATGAAAGTTAAGAATTATTTTCAGTAAACTTTACCTTTAATTGAACAAAATTTTTATAAATTTCAAGGATTTTCTTTTTTTAGAAGTATGGGATGGAAAAAAAAAAAAAAAAACCTACGTGAACAATAAATTAATCTATTTTACATTGCTTATAATATTTTTTGTAGAAAATTATTTAATAAACAAAAAAAACTTAACACATGGTATTGAAACATTTTCCAAATTTCCTAGCTCAAATATTCTTAGAAATTATAGTACCCAATTTTCCCAACATTGTGAACACACTACACGAAAACTTGATAGAAATAAAGAAAAATAAAGAATAGAAAAAAATGTCCCTACATGCAGTCAGTACATACTCAAGCAGCTAATATAGGAAGTGCCTGTATGTTTTGTATCCCGAAAAATAAATCTAATTAAGCTTTTTGTTTAGAATTTTTATTTATTTTTTATATATTTATTTATCATGAATTTTCCATTAGAATTTGTTGTAAAAGGAAAAGTTTCAATATTATCGCATAATATATATTATTTAATCGGAATGACAGGTCTAGATTTTCATAAAATACTTTAAATAAGAAAAAAAATAATTTTACTATAAAAATTGAGATTTATTTTTAGTAAACTTTAAATTTAATTAAACAAAACTTTTAAAAATTTCTAAGAATTGTTTTTTTTTTTTTTTTTTTTAGACATAGGTAAGTAAAAAGGATGGAAAAAAAGTGCTTGCACATTGAGTTGAAGTATTTTCCATTGCTGATAATATTGTTACAGAAAAGTATTGAATTAATACATGCTATTTAAACAATTTCTCAAATTTCTTAGCTCAGATATTCTTGAAATCATAGTAACCATGTTCCCCAACATTATGAAACACAATACACGAAAACTCGATAGAAATAAAGAAAAATAAAGAAAAAAAAATTATCCCTACATGTAAGTCAGTACATATTACTCAAGCAGCTAATCTAGGAAGTGCCTGTATGTTTTGTATCATATGCTGAGGATTGATCGCGGTCACGAAAATGGGCATTACGGGCAATTACTGGATGACATATATTGTTTTTGCGTGCTGTGTCTTCAAAGACCTTTTGACTCACCAATACATATTCTTTTTAAGTAACTCTATCAATAATTCACGTATTTCAATCAAGAACAGGGCCAGAGACACTCCTATAAGTCACAAAATGCTGGAAAAAGTGTGTTCGAATGACTGCCCACTGAAATGATCAAGACATAAGCAATTTTCTAAATCCACAAAACAGTGGTTTATGTCAGAATGAAAAGATATATATTATACTACGAATTGTAGTTGATTCAAACATTTAAAAAGGTTTTTGGTTACTAATGACAACATATATTGCCCTGTCGTGGGGCATGCTTCAAAATATTTAATCAATATTTGTTTTAAATTTCATTTCATAATAATCGTTTTTAATTAATTATTTATTAATTTATTAATAATCAAAACTGCTTATCATTTTATTATTTATTATATCATAATTATTATTAATTATATTTTTTATATATATGATATTTTAATTTCATATATTAATAATTATATTTTAAATTTCACTTTATTAATAATATTTTATAATTATTATATTATAAAACTGTTATAATTATACTTATTATTAATAATATTTTTATAATATATAATATTTTAATTTCATTTGATAATAATTATATTTTAAATGTATTTTTTATAATTTAAATTTATAACATAATTATTAATAAAAATTGATATCAATTATAAAATCTAACACAATTTTTAAATTAATTAATTACTTGTGGTAATGGAAATTTTTCAATTGATTATTTTCTAATCAACATTAAGAAAATAAAGTACTAAATGTATCTAATTACTTTGAATATGTTTAAAAATTTTAGTGTGTAGTGTAGAATGATAAAAAAATATGGAAACTACTTATTAAAACGTTTTCTAAATTCACAATGTTTATTTATAAATTATTGAATAAGTTATTATTATTATATTTTATTAAAATGTATTGAAATGTAGTGAAAACATTTTGTAATTATAATAAAATAATTCCAATAAATTTGGTAACAAGAAGAGGCAGAATCAAACAATTATTAAATTATTGTATAATTTACTTTTTACTCTTTTTACTTTTTGCTTCATTTTTTTCAAAATTTAAAATAAATTAAAAAAAAAAAAAATAAAAAAATTACTAAGCATAAATCTGTAATTTAATCTGATAAATATGCAAATTAAAATAAATAATTATTATATTTAAAATTTAAACATATACTTGGTAATTAAAATTAATCTTAATAAATAATTAATAATCTTATAAATATATTTTTTCAAAGGCGTTTTATATATATTAAGTGGGTTGTTAAAAGTATTATATTATATTTATTTATATTTTTTTTAAATACAAATAAAATATTTTTTTTTCAAAAATAAAATATTATATTTTATTAATTTTTAAATTTATAACAAATGGAATCACAAAAAGTTTAGAATGCATGTTTTGTATCAAATTCTTGTATCGTATGCAAAACACTTTATTAATAATATTACACATTTATTATTTAGAATACATGTTTTTTTTTAACTTTATGCAAAACAGTTTATTAATTAACAAGAAATATTCTCTTGAAAATTATGAAAGAC
>BPLR01012029.1:0-52862 GCA_021605095.1 Caerostris extrusa | reverse complement strand
GTTACGTATTGCCGTTTAATAAATGACATTTTTTAGTTTTATATTATTGAAAATTTCTTATAGTATATAAACAGAGAAATATGCACCTTAAGAAGATAACGACTTCTGTTCTGAGTTACTTTCTTAATAAGAAACCTTTATTTGATTTCAAATCTGCACATAAAAGAATGCTAAGAATGGAGAAAAAGAATTTGTCGTATCTGCATAATTTCAGCCCCTTCTATTCAATACAAAAGATAAATATTTCGCTTTTTTTTTCTTCCTAAAATGTGATTCAAGTAAAAATAAAAAATAATTATGAGATATGCCAATAACGTCGGTTTCACACTTCGTTTTTAATAGGAATAAAAATACTGCTTCTTTTGTTGAATATTTTTTGTTTGTGAAAGTTATTTATTTTATTTATTTTTTCATTTAAACAAAAGTCTTGACCCCCATTTGAGACGAATATAAAAGTCGTCAAACAATCCATTGCACAATTCGGTTGACAACAGAATTGAAAGATGTCGTCTTCAACTATTGTTCTCTTCAGTATAGTGCTATCGATGTTTGGTAACAACTATTCGCAACATATTCAAATATTAACACCACCTGTTGTTGAGCTACCCCATCCTTACAGTTACGGTTATTCATTTGGAGATGAACTAGGTATGAGCCAATACCGTCAAGAAACATCTGATAGCAGGATCTGTGAGAGGAAGTTATGGTTACAGGGGTCCTCTTGGAGAATACAGAGATGTGGAGTATATTGCTGATGCTGAAGGATTTAGACCCATCATCAGAAGCAACGAACCTGGTATGTCGAATCAAGCTGCGGCAGATACCACTTATTTGGTCCAGCCTCCACCACCAGCTGCAGTTGTCCAAGGATTAAGGAAAGTTGGTCCATTGAAATGATCACGTAAAAGAAATACCAATTTTATATAGTGTGTGTCGTGTTATTTACTTTATTTTATGCTCTTTCAGTGTAGTGCTATTTATATTTGGTAACATATATTCTGCAACATATTCCAATACTAACTCCGCTTGTTTGTTGAGCTACCTCATCCAGTTACGGTTATTCATTAGGTGACGAACTAGGGATGAGCCAATACCCCCAAGAGACATCTGAGGGTATAATATCAGTGAGAGGAAGGACGGTTACAGGGATTCTTTTTAGAATACAGAGATGTGGAGTGTGTTGATGGTGATGAAGGATTCAGAAGTAACGAACCTGATGTCGAGTCACGAAGCTAATACCACTTATTTGGTCCAACCTCAACCACCAGCTGCAATTGTCCAGGACAAAGGAAAGTAGGCCCCACTGAAATGATGATCACGTAAAAAAAATTACCAATTTTATGCTGAAATTCAATTTTTAAATGCACTTTCATTGTTTCTTGTTTTCCTTTGATCTAATATTGCTTAGCCTAAATAATAAATGTTTTAGTAATGTATTTTAGGGCTTATTTATGTAAATAGAAAAATTTCGACATACACAAGAGTGTAAAAAACAATTCAAAAATATAATTCTAAAAATATATTTATTTATATTGTTTATAATTAAAATAATTTTTTTAAAATTATTTATTATTTTTTTGTATTGTTTTTTTTTTTTTACAAGTTATAAAATGAAGTTTAAGTATGCAAATTTATAAGTTGTTTACAGTTTAAATAATTTCTAAAAATTAAAAGTTATTTTTCCGTAATTTTCTTTTTTTTAAATTTTTATTTATGTTTACAATTTTTAAAAATGAAATGTAGGTACGTAAATTTATGAGTCGTTTATAGTTTAAATAATTTTTTAAAAAATTATATGTTATTTTTCCGTAATATTATTTAAAAAAAAAATTTTTTAGGTTTACAATTTGTAAAAGGAAGTGTAAGTACTTAAATTTATAAGTTGTTTTTAGTTTAAGTATTTTTTAAATTATATGCTATTTTTCCATAATATTCTTTTAAAAAAATTTATGTTTTCAACTTATAAATGAAGTGTAAGCATATAAAAATTATAAATTGATGATAGATTAAAAAAATTCTTACAAATTTTATATTATTTTTCCGTAACCGTATTTTTCCTTTATTTTTCCTTAAATCGTTTTTTTATGTTTACAATTTATAATATGAAGTGTAAATACGTAAAAACATTTGATGTTTCACAGATTTTTGATGATTATTTTAATCCTCAATAATACTTTTTATTTTAGACAAAATATATGATTATAAAATGACAGTAAACTTTATTAAAGCATTAAATTTTGTTTTATAATTTTCGTAAAATTTTTATGTTGTTAAATATGAGTTTAGAACTATGATTTATGAATTTTTGGAACTGATTTCATTAATATTTTTTTTTAGCCTTCATGAAAATTATTGAAATTTGAATATTACGAAAAGTTGATTTAGTTAAATATTATAGATGTTTCTTAATATTATGTTAATTATCACTTTTTGTTCATAATTATCTTAATTAATTTGTTTAATAACGAAAACTTTCTAAACTAGTCGTATTAAATTTTTAAACCAGCTCTATTTACACATTAGGTGTCTAATAATTTTAAGACTAAATTGATCATTCTGATATCATTTTTCCCAATAAATTATTTTTAAATTAAGAAAATCATAAAATGAAATATTTAAATGCATTTGAACATATAAATTTTATTATTTATAATTCAATAAAATTTTCATGTAATACAGTTGAAAAATTTATTTAGATTTAAGAAAATATAAATATAAATGGCCTTAATTTTTTAAAACAAATATTCAAAATATATTCGGATTTTAATAATATATTTTTCTTTTTAATGATTCTTTTTAAATGATTTTCTTGAATTGATTCAAAATCATCTTTGAACAATTTGTAACCTTATTTTCAATTTAATTCATCATCTTTCAAAATTTGATTAATTATTCTTATTTTCAAAATGTGATTAATTATTCTTATTTTTAAAAGATGACCATGTTTATTATTGTTATTAAATTACTGTACATATTATAATTTTCAGAAAATGTTGTCAGTCATTATTTTCCAAATGTGAATAATTATTCTTATTTTCAAAAATGTTTTTTTCAACGGTTATTATTGTTATTATATTATTAAACAGATTGTACTCTTTTCAAAATGTGCTAACAATCATTATTATTTTCAAAATTTGTAGACAATTGTTATTTTCTTATAAGGTGGTGTCAATTATGTTGCCAAAATGTGATCCAGATTATTATTGTTATTAACTTACTATACATATTATAATTTTTAAAAAGTGTTGTCAATCATTATTTTCAAAAAATGGGTATTATTATTTTCAAAATTTGTAGACAATTATTATTTTCAAAAGGTGGTGTCAATTATGTTGCCAAAATGTGATCCAGATTATTATTGTTATTAACTTACTATACATATTATAATTTTTAAAAAGTGTTGTCAATCATTATTTTCAAAATGGGTTGACAATTATTATTTTCAAAATTTGTAGACAATTATTATCAAAAGGTGGTGTCAAAAAAAATGACAAGATTATTATTGTTATTAACTTAAACATATTATAATTTTTAAAAGTGTTGTCAATCACAGATTGTAATTTTCAAAAATTTGTTGACAATAATTTTTCAAAATGACAAGATTATTATTGTTCTTAAATTCAAACGATGATGATTATTAAGATTAGTGTTGACAATAATTGTTTAAAGATACCTCATTAAGATTATGTTGTTTAAAGATAATTATCAAAAATACTGTCGTTATAAGTTGATTATTAAGAGTATTGCTGTTATATGATGATTATTAAATTACTGTTATTTTCAAAAGTTTTTAGTAGTTCTTTGATGAATGTTGATTGCTTTTATTTGATAAATTTTAAAACTTATTTTTTATAAATGTTTCTTAAATTTTTCTGATAAGTTTTTAACAATAATGCCAAATGTATGTAAAAAGTCAAATTTGCAATTTGCTCTGATATCCAAAATTTTTTCATGTGCCCATATTTTATTAAAAAAAAATTCATAAAAAGGCAAAAAAATGAATTAAACTTTTAATACTTACATCAGTGTCACAATTATTTTAAAATTTAAATGAATTATATCTATTATTCTATTATATATATTATTTCCATCTGACATCTGGATTGGATATTGGATATTTCCATCTTGACATTTGGATGTTTCCCAAAGGAATGACAGTGCTTAAGCAATGTTGTGGTTTAATTATAAGTTGGGAAAATAAATAAGAATATTTTTCCTTCAGATTCTTTAATCATCGTAATTTTTAATATCATAATGTTTTTTTTTAAATATTGTTTTTATAATACTGAAAAATACAAAAAAAAATTCTCAATCAAGTAAAAATTACAAGACAATTTATTGTTAGAAATTAAATAATATAATAAAATAAAATTTTAAAAATGTATTTAAAAAAATATTTTTTGTTCATAAATTACAAAAAATTAAAAGCAATAATTTTAAAAATATACTAATAATATTTGATGGTAATTTTAATCTCTTTATTATCTAATTATATAAATTTATTTATCATTTCTATTAAATGTTTTATATTCTCTTGAAAGACTTTTACTCTATCTGAGTATTATATTATATTAAAAACAGGGGGACCTGGCAGCCTGGCTATAGATTTGGGTTCCCGGTGGACATGGATATTTGTAGTGGTTCAGAATCCACTTTTAAACAGTAGGTCCCGGTATAACAGGATCGTAGGAGAGTTGTGGGGGTAGTGTTACTTGCGTCCGTAACATAAATTCCAGCTACGCATGCCCCCTTTCTTGTGGTATATATAGATATTTGTCTAAGTATTTGCAAGCTGCATTAGAAAAAAATATTGTATTAATGGATGAAAGCATACTGTTTTCTCTTATTCTTATTAACAAACTGCTTTCTCTTTATGTTCAGAGAAAACAGTTTCCTTTCATTCGTTAATATTATATTTTTAAAAATTCAATTTTCAATTCGATGTGATTTATTCATAGAACTATTTACATAAAATAAATATTACAATTTTTTCCTGCCTATGCAACATTTTGACCTTTATTTATGCATATAGTTTTTTTTACAATAAATAATATAAATAATGCTTTAAACTAACAAACATTATTTTTTGATACTTGCTTTTTAGTTAAATATTCAAAAATAAATGCTTCTCTTTTTTTAAATGATTTAAAAAAATTGTTCTTAGTAAAAAGAAAAATGCATTTTGAAATACATAGAATTTTAAAATTTTTTTTAAAAGAAATTTATGTAAATAAATTCTATGTACTCAAATTCTATTAAAACATTTAATTTTTAAATTTAATTGTAGATTAAAAATTAAGCATACAATTGTATGAGTTAAAATAAATATTTAGGTTAAATAAACTTGAGAAATATATTGTAAATATTTTTAATCACATAGTAAACATCAAAATAAGTAGCTATTTTAGTAGGTTTTGTTGCATATACATTTAGAGCATTGACATCATTATTTTCATTCCTTTTATTAAATATATTTCATCGCTATTATCCATTCCTTCTCTTCATCACTATTTTTCTCAACAAAATGTCAACCTCATGAGCTGCTTTAGCAAAGAAAATCATGAAGTTTTCCCTCGTCTCTGCTTCCCTAAAGAGTGAGTCAGAGCGGCACATAAATCATTTTTCTGTCAGTCGCTTAAATTTTATTACGTGTTAGCACTTTGCCTTCATCTATTTAAAATTATGTTGAAAACATGAAACAAAATGTTTCTTAAATTTCAAATTCTAGAATGTAATTTAAACCACCATGATTAATTTTGCAGCAGTTTATTGTAGCATTTTTTAATAGTAATATTGTATATCATTTCAGTGTAATTATTTAACGATGTATTTTGCAGAGAATATTTATTCTAAAATTATAAATTTCAAGGTAAATTATTAATGACACTAATCTCGTTTTTTTTTTAATAAATTTAATCATTGAATTAAATCATTCTCGCGTGAAGTATTCAGCTTTAGATAGCGTAATCATATAAATTATTTACGTCAAATCGCAGTTTAGGGGCCATTGGGATTTGCGACTTTTTTTGGCACCAAAGGAGAGATGTCGCGGATGACGCAATCAGAGTTTTCTATTAAAACATTTCTAGATATATCTGCTGAGATTTTCTTAGTCCCTTACTGGTCATTTCGATCACAACCATGCTTGATACCAGTTGCTATGTTTCGTTTTTATTCAAATTCGGTTTCACAAAAATCAAGTTAGGCTCGTGGTAGAGTTGAATTTAGTTAGAAACTCTGGTCGTTGTTTGGCGTTGTTGTTAACTTCGCGTCAAACAAAATCGTCAAAAAACAACCAATGGCCCTTAAATTATTCGTACAGAAGAGAAGAGTTTCGTTTGCAATGTATGTAGGATATAAGATATAATTATTATATCATTATATTTATACGTTATAATTAATAAATCATTTGCATATTCATATCAATAAAAGACATCATGTATGTCCAGTATGCTAAAAGGATTCACCCAGAACGGTCATTCATATTCAAGAGAAATCTTTGCATGTGTGAAACGTGCAATATATCATTTTAATGTTAGACCATTTTTATGGTTTTTAATGTTAGTTGAGAAAATAATTAGCAATTTAATACAAATGACAGAAATATTTGGGAAAAAATATTTGCCGCGTGAATTGCTTTACTTTTTGATAAAATAATTCCTTTTGTTTTAATCTTTTGGCAACTCTCATAATTGCAAATTGCAATAAAAGGCTATTATTATATTGAATAAAGAATTATTGATTTAATATAATTATTCTGTTGAATATTAAAGTATTTGATATTTGAAAGTGTGAACATTTATTTTGTCTATTAAAATACATAGAAGTGGATTTTTTTCTGTTTGCTGATAATAAAAGTATTAAGAAATGCCGAAGGTCAAAGATTCCGGAAATAAGAAAACTTTTACATGCGAAGTTTGTGGCAAAGTATGTATCAGCTTAAGTTCACTAAAATATCATATATCTGTTCACCTCGGTTACAAGCCATATGTTTGTGAAATATGCAATAAAGGATTTTCTGCAAAAGATGGTTTAAAGAAGCACTTTCTTGTCCATTCTGGAAATAAATCTTTCCAGTGTGAAATATGCAACAAGTATTTTACTCATAAATTTAGCTTGCAAAACCATATGCTTATTCATACAAAAGACAAAAGTTATATTTGTATCGTATGCAGAAAAGCATTTATTCAGAGGAATTATTTAATATATCATTTGCGCGTTCATACCAAAGAGAAACCACACAAATGCCCCTTATGCAAGAAAGGATTCAGCCAGAAGGGTCATATGAATGAACACTTTACTCATACCAGAGAGAAGCCATACGTGTGCGAAAAACGTGCTATAGGCCATTTTCTCAAGCAACTAACTTAAAAACGCACTACTTGGTTCACACAAAATTGAAGCCTTATGTGTGCACAGTGTGCAGCAAAGCATATTCTACGAAGCGAAGTTTAAATAAACATATGCCGAAGCATATTAAAAAAGAGCCTTGAGGAGCCAATGTGTTAACTACCATGGTGAAAATGAGAAATGGAAGACCATACTTAAAGGAAGATACGTGATTGAAATTCATATGGTAACATTAGAAAAATGAGGACTGATCATGAATGTTCATTATGCAAGAAAGATGATTACGAACACTTACGCATTCATACTAGAGAAAAACCTTACATGTGCGAAAGGTGTAATGAGCCCTTTTCTCATGCATCTAACTTGAAAATCACACTACTTCATACAAATGTTCATACAGTGTGCTGCAAAGTGTTTGTTACAAAGCTAAGTTTAACAAACTTCTACTAACTCATTCAAAAAAATGAGGAAAACCATATACTAGAGAAAATTGAGAAAGCAATACCTTGTTTCCAATTAATAAAGTAACATTTAAAGAAAAGGAACTGATCGTATTTTTATATGACATATCCATTTTTTTTTTTTTCAAATTTATCATTTCCCTTATCTCTTTATATCCCTAAAAATTTCACTTATTTAAGTTTTCCTTTAAATTTGAGATGGCCAAATCGCAAAATAGGGGCCGCTGGATTTGACTTTTTCATGGCGCCAACTGAGTGATAAGTTGCCAAATGAAGTAACCCGAATTTTTTGTACTGTATGCAATTCACTTCACTTACAAGCGCAACCCTTTTCTTGGCCCACTTTGGCGTAAAGGTTTTTGACTTTAAATCAACGGCCCTTATTCTGCGAGTTTACTTTTTCATAATGCTATTTTTTTATTCTGTATAAGACACTACCTACTATTATTTTATAAAGTAATTAAGTGTCCTCAATATATTTATTTCATATTGAAACATTAAAATAAACATTCACCTTATATGAGGAATCAAAAAATAAGTTATTAATCCGGTGTACTATATAGGTCTTAAAATATACACAATAATGATTTTTAATTAAGCATTTAAACAAATTATTTTTTACAGAAGATAAGATTTTAGGATACTTTTCTAACCACAGGGCGCCAATTGGCATCAAATGTATATGCAGTCAATTATTATGCAACATGGCCAACAACTTAAATGTTGGCATGCACTTCGATGAAATGATGGAATCTATTTGGCGATCCGTGGCGAATATTTGGCTGGCCTCCTGCAGACACAAATTTACTAACTTTTGATATTGTTGAAATAAGTAAGCTTTAATGCATAAATTTAATTTTAACTTCGTCTTTTTGTTGATATGGTACTCGATTACAGCCATGCCTTTAACTATTCTATTTAACTAATAAGTCTGAATAAAATAGATAAGATATTAATTACTATTTAAAAACATTTAAGTGTAATAACATACGTTTCTTTATTATTAGTATTCGTTTTTCATATTGTTGTTTTTCTGCTGTTTTTTCGCTTATTTTTTTTACTTTTATAAGGAACTAAAATTTTCATTAATTAATATTTAACTTTTTTTTTTTTATATATAGTGTCATATTTTTTAAGAAGATAAGATAGTAATAGTAATTGTTTAGTATATATGATACTAATTACTATTTTAAAAACACAAAGAAAAGATTAAAAACATTCATTTCTTTATTGTTAGTATTAGTTTCTGTTATTGTAATTTATCTTTTCTTATTCAGCTCTTCCATTTTTATAAGGAACTAAAATTTTCATAAATTATTATTAATTTTATATATATAGTGTCCTATTTTTAAGAAAGCTATATATGTATTATGTATAATAGAAATAAAGTACTACCTATATGTTAAGTGCATTGATTAACAGCTCTACTGTTTACGAAAACAGTTAAATGTTTATTGTAAATGATTATGAATTACCTTCATTTTTATGAAGAAAAGAATTGAATAAATGAACTATATGAAACTTCCTTTTAAAAAATGGTTATTACAAAAATACATATAAATAAGTTTAAATATTTCGTGTGAATTATTCAATTAGTTTTATTTTAATAGTATCGGTTGAAAAGACGTTTTACAAAGTAGTTTTTTATAGTGTAAAATTCAGGCACATACAACAATATTTGAGAATTTCAAAGTTCATTATTTCCAAATCTAGAACTGAATTCTTTTTTGCCTTACTTAAAATTCTTCTATATATCCCGAGTCACAAAAAAAGTGTTGCCAGGCCAATGTTCCAATTTGCCATACTCCCATTTGTTTTGACAACTAGGGAACTTCAAGTCTTTATAATTTGTCTCTTCCTTACTGTAGGCATAGTATTAAAAACAAATTTACAAAATAAACCCATCCCAAATGAGATGATGCCTGTTGATGGAACTGGTATATTTTGTCTAGACCAGAGTAGAATAAAATGCCAGTACAAGCCCCAAAACAAAAGCAACGATGCAGTTTTTCAGCATACATGTAGAAGTGGGCGTGTTGTTAGCATTAAAATGAACACATAATTCAGCAGAAAGATCATTAGTACACAAATATTAGAACAAGACGTCACAAATGACGAATATGGAATGTCAGTACAACTTCTAAAACTGAAGCAATGATGTAATGTTTCAGCATACAGCCATGCAATTGTAAAAGGCGCTTGTTGCGATCACTAAAATGAACACAGAATTCAGCAGAATGATGATTAGTACACAAATATCAAAACAGACGTCACAAGTGACGAATATAAAATGTCAATACCACCTCCAAAACAGAAGCAATGATGTAATGTTTCACCACACAGCCTTAAAATTGTAGAAAGGCGTTTGTTGCGATCACTAAAATGAACACACCTGATTCAGCAGAAAGATGATTAGTACACAAATATCAGAAGCAAGAAGTCACAAATGACCAATATAGAGTGCCATTACAACTTCCAAAACTAAAGCAATGATGTAGTTTTTCAGTATGCAATCATGAAATTGTAGAAGAGGAAATTTTTCATGTGTGTTTGACAAAACCTGTTTGCCACCACCAGATGGTGCTGCAGTACATCAAATTCTATACCTTTCAAATAATCGCTATAAAAATGGGTAATAATATGTATTCGAGTATGGAAAATAGGTTCGCGTTATCCACTTTATTGTTGCTTGCCACCAGATGGTGCTGCAGTATTTCGTCTGGTGGCTTGTAACCATTTCATGCAGCCGTTCAAACGATATCCATGAGAATTAGTATGCTCATATATTGGAACATGGAGAATATACACTGAAGTGACAAAAGTCATGGGATACCTCTTAATATCGTGTCGGCCCTCCTTTCGCCCGGCGAAGTGCAGCAACTCGACTTGGCATGGACTCAACAAGTCGTTGGAAGTCTTCTGCAGGAATATTGAGCCATGCTGTCTCGACAGACGTCCATAATTGTGAAATGTTACGTTGATGGTGCAGGATTTTGGGCACGAACAAAACCTCTCGATGATGTCCCATAAAATGCTCGATGGGATTCATGTCGGGCGATCTTAAAAGATGAAAGATCATTCGTTGAATTGTCCAGAATGTTCTTTGTCCAATCGCGAACAGTTGTGGCCCGGTGACATGGCGCATCGTCATCCATAAAAATCCCATCGTTGTTTGGGTACATGAAGTCCATGAATGGCTGCAAGTGATCTCCAAGTAGCTGAACATAAGCATTTCCAGTCAATGTTCGGTCCAGTCTCAACAGAGGACCAAGTCCATTCCATGAAAACAACCCACACCATTACGGAGCCACCACCAGCCTGAACAGCGCCTTGCTGACAGTTTGGTCCATGGCTTCGTGGGGTCTAGCGCCACACTTCGAACCCTACCATCAGCTCTTACCAACTGAAATCGTGACTCATCGGACCAGGCCACGGTTTTCCATTCATCTAGGGACCAACCGATATGCTCACGTGCCCACGAGAGTCGCTGCAAGCGATGTCGTTCTGTCAGTAAAGGCACTTGATAACGGTCTTCTGCTGGAATAAAAATGAAAGCCAAATTTCTCCAAACAGTTCTAACAGACAAGTCCCTTGTACGTCCCACATTGATTTCTGCGGTTATTTGACGCAGTGTTGCTTGTCTGTTAGAATTTACGACTGCAGACGTCGCCGGTCTCGGTCGTTAAGTGCAGGCGGTCGACCACTGCGCTGTCCATGGTGGGATGTTTTGCCTGAAATTTCATACTCTCGGCACACTATTGAAACACTCACACAGTGGATCTGGGAATCTTACATATCTAACGATATTTAAAATGGCATGACCCATGCGTCTAGCTCCAACTCCACATTCCGCCGAAAACACTGAAATTCGGTCGCGTCAGGATCACGTCAAAACCTCTTCACATGAATAACTTGAACAGAAATGAAAGCCTCTGAACGAATAAAGCACTGCGCATTTATACCTGTTCTACGCGATGCTACTTGCCATCTGAAAAATTTGCATATTGACTATCCCATGACTTTTTATCACACTTCAGTGTATTTTTCATATATTCATATAAAATATTGCCCCCATCATAATATTATATCTGCGTAAACACAATATTCTATATAATATTTAGGTTTCTTAATGTTTTATCCACGAATTCTGTGGTACAAGTTTCAGTAATACTGACATGTTCTTGAATTATATGCAATATAAAATGTTTCGTATTGGTCCAAAATAATACCGATACCTTATATTTCTTAAATTTTTCTCAAAACTAAATTTTGGAACAGCAGGATATGATTATTTTTTTTATGTAGTAAGCACAATTAAAAAAGAAATCTTGAATCGTAAGTCATCAAACTTTTTAAAAATAATAATCCAAGTTAAACAAATATTTCTGGAAACTTCTAGAAAACAGTGTTGACATAGTGTAAATAGTTATACTTCAAAAGACTTATAAAAGAAGTTTTAACCCTTGAAATATCAATACAGTGTAATTGCACCATTCTTCTAATGGTAAGTATGTTATTTAAGTTTTATTAGTTTACTCATTAAATACAAAACTAAGCATTTTTGAGAAAAGTATTTGATCTCCTCGTTATTTACCGAAAGTGAAATTAAAAAGATGAAAGTTCATTACCATCGTTTTTGACTCGCAAAGTGAAAATACTTCTTGTCCCTTTCAACTACAGTTAATTAATTACTGGCTAAATAAGCCACTTTCACAATTTCTGAAAATATTATTGAATAGACAATTTTCATATAAAAAAACTATGTATTATCATACTTGCGTTGTCTTCTCATAAAGTTAATTTTACACAATAAAGTCCTCATCCAGGGATCAATAGCAGTTATTAACTATTCATTTTATTTTGAAATGTAAACAACATTCATTATTTAAAACTTTCTCTATTAGTATTTTATTCATAATAATAAAATACGTTTCCTAATATTTATCTGCACACTGTGCATTAATAATATGAATTTCACAAAATTTAGTTAAAGTTCAGTTTTAAGAGAAATATATTTTTAAAAGAAAACGTTAAATTTATTTTTAGTATATTTTGTATTTCGTTGGTATTTTTGTAATTGAATCTTTTATAAGCAAATATCTATGGATTAGTTTAATTTTATGTATCACACATCAAAATTTGATAACTTTTATTGAAATAAAATGATAGAAACAAATTTAAAAAAATATATTCAGATTATACTATTTAAATTATATTCAATTATATTATACATATATGTGTGTATTGGTATGGGTGCGAACACGTTCAGACATCAGATTGTATGTAAGCAACAGATTGTAACTGGGTGTGGGTGGGTTGAGATACACACATAGATTTGACTCGTAGCTTTATTGAAACACTCACAAACACCACACTCATACAAGTAGAGCCATACAATACTAACATATTTAAAATATATAATTATAGATTTGGGAAGGATTCCCCTTCTAAGCCGAAAACACGAAACTCCGGATACGCGCGGTGTTGCGCGAAATATACTTCCTCTCCAGGTGAGAGTCTATAGGCCAACTGACCATTCCTCCTGAACGCCATAGAAGGCGCTTTATGCAGATATCTTATATTTTTAATATATACAAATTTCATGAATATCAAACTGTTTTTATCTTTTTTAATTTATCACGATTTTCAATTTAAAAACTTCAATTTGGATTATATATGAATATAAACTGTCTCCCTCACATCGAACATATACGCTATATTCTGTGTAACGCTTTTTTCATGTTTATCCATGAATTCTGTGGTACAAAATTTCAATAAAACTGACATGTTCCAAGAACTATATGCAAATATAAAATGTTTCGTATTGGTCCAAAATAATACCCATACTTTATATTTTTTATCAAAAATTAATTTTGGAAAGCAGGACATGATTATTTATTGTATGTGTAAGCACAATTAAAAAGCAATCTTGAATCTTAAAGTCATCAAACTTTTTAAAAATAATAATCCAAGTTAAATAAATATGTCTGGAAACTTCCAGAAAACGGTGTTGACATAGTGCAAATAGTTATACTTCTAACGACTTATGAAATAAGTTTTAACCCTAGAAATATCAATACAATTTTACTGCACCATTCTGTTAATGGTAAGTGTGCTACTTTAGTATTATTAGTTTACTCATTAAATATAAAGCTAAGCATTTTTGAGAAAAGTATTTGATCTCCTCGTTATTTACTGAAAGTGAAATTAAAAAGATGAAAGTTCATTACCATCGTTTTTGACTCGCAAAGTGAAAAAATACTCTCTTTTCCCTTTCAACTACAGCTAATTAATTACTGAGTAAATAAGCCACTTTCACAGTTTCTGAAAATATTTTTGAATAGACAATTTTTCATCTAAAACTATGTATTATTCATACTTGCTTGTCTTCTCACAAAGTTAATTTTATACAATAAAGTCCTCATCCAGGGATCAATAACAATTATTAATTATTCATTTTATTTTGAAATGCAAACGAGAGATATTCATTATTTAAAATTCTCTCTTGGTATTTTATTCTTGACAACAAAATACGTTTCCTAATATTTATCTGCAGACACTGCATTAATAATAGGACTTTCTAAAATTTTGTTAACTTTAAATTTTAAGAGAAATATCTTTTTTTAAAAAAACCTGATTATTTATTTTCAAAATTTTGTACATCGTTGGTATTTTTCTATTATTGAATTTGTTAAAAGCAAATACACTGCTGGCGATTAAAATTGCTACACCAAGAAGGTGACATGCTACAGATGAAATTTAAACTACAGGAAGAAATGATTAGCAGATTCAGCACGCGCCGGTAGCGACACCTACAATGTGTTTAAAAGAGGAAATTGTTCAGCCGGTTTCTCATGATAAATTGCATTTGAACGTTGTTGCCTAATGAAAAGTTGTTGTGATACCTGGTATAAGAAGAAGAAATGCGTACCAGCACGTTTCTGACTTTTGATAAAGGTCGAATTGTAGCATACTGGGATTGCGGTTTATTGTATCGTGATATTGCTGCTCGCGTCGATCGAGATCCAATGACTCTTAGCAGAATATGGAATCGATGGGTCCAGGACTGTAATACGGAAAGCCGTGCTGGATTTCAACGGCCCCCTATCACTAGCAGCCGAGAAGACAGGCATGTTACCCGCATGGCCTTAATGGATCGTTCAGCCACGTCACGAGCCCTGAGCCAAGAATTGGGGTCTTTTGCAAGACAACTAGTGTCTGCAGTTCGAAGACGTTTGCAGCAGCAGGACTCTCATCTCGGAGAACATGGCAGCGGCTACCCTTGACGCTGCATCACAGACAGGAGTGTCTTCAGGGGTGTGATCAACGACGAAACTGAGCTCACGAAAGGCAAGACGTAATTTTTCAGATGAATCCAGGTTCTGTTTACAGCATCAAGATGGTCGCATCCGTATTTGGCGGTATCGTGGCGCACATTGGCAGCGTGCATTCGTCATCGTCATACAGGCCCATCACCTGGCGTGATGGTATGGGGTGCTATTGGATACACGTCTCGGTCACCTCTTCTTCGCATTGACTGCACTTTGAACAATGCAGATTACATTTCTGGTGTTATAACGACCCGTTTCTCTACCATTTATTCGAGTACTGCGAAACACCTTACGTTTTAGCAGGATAATGCACAACCGTATGTTTCCGGTGTATGGACCTTACTTAATACGGAAAATGTTCGACTGTTGCCCTGGCTTGCACATTCACTAGATCTCTCACCAATAGAAAACGTCTGGTCCATGGTTGCCGAGCGACTAGCTCGTCACCATACGCCAGTCACTGCGATTGATGAGCTGTGGCACCGTGTTGAAGCTGCATGGACATCTGTACCTGTACTTGCCATTCAATATCCGTTTGACTCAATGCCCAGAGGTATAAGTGTTGTTATTACTGCCAGAGGTGGTTGTTCTGGGTATTGATTTCTCAGGATCTAATCTATCCAAATTTCTTGAAAAATTTTAATCACTTGTTATTTCCAGTATAATATATTTGTCATAAATATCATTTTGTTATCTGCATTTCTACCTGCATATCTCGATGTTGTCTACAAGCAAATATATCTCGATGTACATTAAAATTCATACAAAAAAAATTTGATAACTTTTAATGAAATAAAAATGCTAATAACAAATTTAATTTTTTAAAAATAAATTATATTTTCAAAAACATACGTACAGGTGGTTATCAAAATAATGGAAACACCTATAAATAAATGTGACATTTAAGAAGGCGTTTCGTAAGAATTATAGCTACCAGTTTTTTTAAATATAAATAGCATTTATAATGGCAGTATGAGATAGCACTAGTGAAGTTTTATACATCTTGGAATTTTGCAAAAGAAAATGTTCTCACAGACTTTCAAAAAGTCAAATTGCAGCAGCCCGACAGACTGGAGCAACTGTGACCGAAACAACTGAACATCGGTATTTCTAGCATGGTCAGTTGTCTAAAGTCATGAAAAGCGTACGAACAGTGCGGCAAGACAAGCTCCGCAAAAAATTGTACACATAAACAGTGGACGGAAGGAGAAACTGAGTGAAAGACACCGACGGGTATTGAAGCGGATTGTGATGTCTCAAAAACGAACAACTGCAGCCAAAGTGACCGCAGAGCTCAATCAGCATCTGGATACTCCAGTGTCAATCATTACTGCTAGGAGGCACCTTCATAAACAGAGCATTTATGGCAGCGCAGCAATTCTCAAGCCACTTGTCACATCTGTTAAGACCGTCGTCTACAGTAGCCATTGTACAAACAAAAAACTTCAAAACCTGCTAGATTGATAAGTGGAAGATATGGCTATAGGGTCAGACATATCATCTTTCACGCTTTTCCCCCTCAACAGGGGCGGGTGCATGTTTGGAGGACACATTCACAAGCATTCATGATCGTGATTATCTCCTTCCAACTGTAGAGTATGGAGGTGGATTTGTCATGGTATGGACCACCATGTGGTGGTCTTCTGCTGGTCTAACTGTAACTCTGAAATAAAGAATCACTGTCGAGAAATATAGAGTAGCTTCAGCAGATCTGGTCCATCCTATGATGCAAACTTGTTTTTTATGGGAGATAAAATTTTTCAAGATGATAATACTCCTATTCATGCGGTGGGTCCTGTCCAATCATAGATTGATGGACATAAGGAATGAACTGAAACATCTACCTTGGCCCGGACAGTCCACAATATCATCGAAACGTTATGCTTTGTTTTAGAGCAATATATCCGGAATCGATATCTTCCATGTGAACCTCTTCCGTAACTCTCACAATATATACATGAAGAATGGTTTAATATTCCTCTAAACACTACTCAGCATTTGTATGATTCGATTCCAAAGCGAATCCAAACTGTATTACATATTAAGGGCCATTTTTAAATGAATGAAAAGTAATATGAAAGACAACTCAAATTAATTTTAAAATTAACACTTGTTAAAAAATGTTTAACGTTGCCAAACTCAATGCTAACCGCTACTACAAAAACAATTATGGAAACCAGGAACTTAACGGTTTTTTTTCCGGAAATGCAAATCAAAACTGTGACTGTATCAGCCCGTTGCTAAAGAATGATTTTGAATGAATGGTTTGAAATGAACAATTCACAACTTCAGCCTACTACACGCCGTGGATTAACAATCGATGCAATTTCCTCACCTTGCTTAGAAATACAAGATTCAAGTGTCACTTTGTAGTTTAACAAACGCTACGAGAGCTTAGCGATTTTTAGCAACAATCATTATTGTTAGCTATTACTACTTTATGCTATTGGCGCGAAGAAAGAAAAAGGTCTATCATGCAACGTTTTTCAAAAGAAAGGGTCCAATTATTTTAGTTATTATAATTTAGTTTTTCTAAATATTTAGTATTTATAATATATTAATAAATTTTCTTGCGTAAATTATTAAAAAGTAAAATATTCATTTATATGAACTTTTCGTATATTTCATACAAAATAATCAGAGTTATAAACATTACTTGTAACATTTATCTACAGTGAGCATATATTTAATTAAATGTATGAGTTGCAAAAGAATAATTTCTGGTATTTCTCGAATTTTCAGTTTCATTAAAAAAGTCTTATTCAAATTTATGACAAAAACCTAGAATAAATATCATTGTTTTTAAATAACATACTTTAATAATAAATTTCATACTTTCTTAAATACATACTTTAATAATAAATATCATATTTTCTTAAATACATACTTTAATAATAAACATCATACTTTTTAGATATAGTCATATTTTAAAACTTTTTAATCAATTTATATGGTTTCTTCAAAATATTTATACTGAAATAGGAAGCAAATTAAAATTCTCATAGCAATCAACAACTACCTACTGATTATCAAAGGAAATTGTTCGAGGAATTTAAAACTCATTAACCAGTCGCTATTTTTGATAACGAAAAGAAAAGATTCGAAAGATTTTCGAAGATTTTAACGTATCAGACTTTCCTAGAGACAAGTAATTAGCACTTCCTTGTTGTTAATCTAATTAACAACTCTGCTAAAGTTTCGAATCGACTTGAGATTTCATGTTCTTCGCAAATTGAAAAATGTCGACAAAAACAATTTTCTGCGAATTCTAATTTATGCAAATTAACAAAGCAAGTAAACTAGCTTTGTTAAGAAATTGTTTATGTTACAAGTAATTGCATATTGTAACAACAGGAAATATTCTTTAATTTCAATAAATAAGCATGTTTGCGAAATTAAATTGACTTTTGTCACTTATTCGCTATTTTATTATTTTTATCTTGTTAATATATTTAGGTATATTGTAAATTATTAGATTAATAATTATAATTTAATTTAATGTATCTTACATAATTATAAAAATAAACACATCTCAATAATTAATTATCGAATGCATTTCAGATTGAACATCTTCAAATAATTATAATGAAAATTGTAATTTAAATAATTTGTTACCTTTGATAATGTTATTTCATATTTGTTTTATTTATTAGAATATGCTTTTCCATTCTAGTTCAATCTGAGTTTGAAAATATTTATCCATATTTGGTTTATCATATGTATTAATGATATACGACATACACGAAAACAAATATCAAAACATTTTAAGAATTTATAAATTTTCATTTCCATCTTCCGAAGTATGATTATTTTCTGTTACATAGAAGTAAAAAAAATTCTATTTCCGAATAATTCATGCATGAAATAAATTTGTATGAACAAAGTCATTCTGTTTTGTTACATTATTATATATATATATTTTTGGATTAATAATTTTATTTTTATTACTAGTTTAGCTTATAGTATAAAACATAATTTTCAAGCTTATGTTGATGAAATATAGTAGAAATATGTCTCAATAAAGTTGTCTGAATGAATTTTTCTTTTGGGTGTTTTGAATGCAGAAAACATTTTGAAGAAAGTTGAATTTCAAATTATCATAGTGTCGTGAGCTTTCATTTTTTTTAACTTTTTTGTGCTTTATATTTTCCATGATAATCATAAATCTGTAAATATTTAAATTATATGTACTTGTTTGCATTTTAAAATATTTTTAAACCTTTTTTATTAATATGTTTTACAAAAATTATTTGATTAGTTAATTTTCTAAAAGAATAACAACATACTACTGTGCCCAAAAAATAAGACCAATTTTTTTTTCAAAAACTCTTTATTTATTCTTCAAAATGTATTTCATCGCCTTCAAAGTAAAACCCTCCGGACACAATGCACCTATGCCAACTTTTTTCTCCAATCTTCAATGCATTCTAAAAAAGTTATTGGCAAGGAGGGTCTTCAAAGGGCGCGGAGATTCAAGCTGAATCTCTTCAATCGTCTCAAAACGGTGTCCCCGGACTGGCCTTTTGAGTTTAGAAACAGCCGGAAGTCGCACGGTGGGAATACGGTGGTTGTGGAACGATATGAGTTTCAATTTTGGCGAAAAAGAAGAATTAATGCAGTGTGAGCGGGCGCATTATCGTGATGCAAAAACCAAGAGTTGTAGAGAGAGACCTTTTTGCGAATAGTTTCACGCAAACGACGCATAACACTCAAATAATATTTCTTGTTGACAGTTTGACCCGGCGGATGGAAGTCATAATGCACCACACCACGGCAATCGAAGAAAACAGTCAACATGACTCACATTTTTGAGCGACTTTGGCGTGCTCTTTTTGGTCTTGCTTCACCTTTGTCACGATATGGGTTGATTCGACCCGAAACAACCGATCACGATTGATCGGTTGTTTCTGGGTCGCAAGCATAAATCCAAGTCTTATCTCGAGTTATGATACATTTCAATTTGTCCTGATAGTCAGAAAGTGGTTTTTCACACACTTCAACGCCACGATGTTTTTCCAAAATTCAGTGTTTTCGGTACCAATGCCACCAATTCACACAGGTATCAAGGACAGTGCCGACAACCTAAAAAAGAATAAAAATTGAAATTCCATATGGCCGGGAAATTTAAATTGAAAATTGGTTTTACTTTTGGGCACAGTAGTATATTTTTCTACATTATATATGCTATTCTTAACAATATATACACTCATGCCCATAAATGAAGGATAATTCAGAATCACACAGAAATTGAACTCTAAAATAAAATTTTCACCTGTAGAATTATCACACACATCTTGAAGAAGAATATGCAAATTACAGAAAACCACCAGATGGCGGGATAGTACGTCACAATGACGCGAGTGTAAGAGAGGGGTATATGGGAATGGTGGCAAAGAAGTAAAATTGTTCACAAGCGCTTTAAAAGCCTTTCAGTGCAATAACCGCATAGTTATGGCACAAAGGAAGCATTTGGATGATTTTTACGTGGTAGAATTATCGGACGACTGGAATGTGGACGTACCCAGCTGGAAGCATCCGAGGAACTTGAATCGCCCAGAGTGCATTTCCGGCTTTGGCAACGATTCCAAGATGATGGTAATGTGAGTAGATGTTACAGCACAGGTCTCCCCGAGTTACAACGCCGAATGAGGACCGGTAATAGCAATTACTGCCAAAAGAAACAGACGGAGCACAAGCAAAAACTCTTCGTCAGCCTTCTTCAGCTACCGGTACGACAGTTTCAAGGCAGACCGTGTACAGACGCTTAGGGCACATTGGTCTATATGCTCGTAGGCCTGCCAGATGTGTTCCCCTTACCGCAACTCACTGTCGCTTGCGATTAACCTGGAGTAGAGAGCATGCATTGTAGACACCACAACAGTGGTCTGGTGTGATGTTTTCCGACGAGTCCAGGTTTAGTTTGCAGTCTGATTCTCGCCGGACTTTCATATGGAGAGCGCCAGGTACCCGTTACCACCAAGAGAACATCATTGAACAGCACCGTTACGGTGGTGCAGGATGGCTTTCGTTTGGGAGGAATTATTCTTGGTTCCAGAACTGACCTGCATGTTCAGAGTGTAACGATGACAGGCCACATCTATCGGGATGCCATTCTGGAACAACATGCACGTTTGTTTCGGGGCGCCATGGGTGCTGAATTTCTGTTTATGGATGACAACGCCCGTCCTCACCGTGCAAACATTGTAGACGAATGCCTTCAATTGGAGGATATCACCCGTATGGATTGGCCAGCATACTCACCGGACTTGAATGCAATAGAGCATGTGCGGGATATGCTTGGCCTACGAATTGCAGCCCGTCAACCTCCCACCTGTCAACTGGAACTTCGGAGGGCATTGCTTGATGAGTGGTGTAATATTCCCCAAGATCAGATTGATAATTTGATACTCAGCATGCCTAGGCGTTGTAAGGCCTGTATTGCATCGTCCGGGAGACATACTCCATATTAACCATCATACTAACCATGTTATACTGTTTTTTGTAAATAGGTTCTTTTTTGAAATTTGCTCCAGGGAGTAAAAATCTCAGTTTTTATTAATTATGTCAAACATATAGCATCTTTTTTGCTCTTTACCTTTTGTTTAATAAATAGACTTTACAAATAAGTCAAATTTGTTTTGCTTCTGTCTCTTTCTTTGCCTGAACTTCATTAACATGTGTATTTAAAAAAACGAATAGATTGTGAGGCAAACGTGACAGCCTGTCTTGCACAGAGTATTTTGTTAATCAATAATTCTTGTAGTCATCCGTCGAAGGCTCTGTCAGTAACACCCATAATCAAAGGTTCCAAAGAACGACTGATATTTATTCACTTTTAGTAATTTATTAATAAAATAATAAAAAGAAAGAAACCAAGTAATAATCAAATAACAAATTGCTTATTAGTAATTCGTAATAAAAGTTAAATTTTTATCCTTTTTTATTAATTTTTCGAATTGTACATTTTTTTAATATCGAATATTATTTTAAAAGAAAAAAAAAAATGATGTTTTTAAATATATTTTCAAGCTATTTATCCTACATTCTGAATAGAATTCTTAATTATTTAGCAAATAATGCGAAAAATAACCTTAAATTATTATAAAATAAGACATTTAATTTAACCCAGATCTTTGTCCGATGGAAGAATTCAGATTCTAAAGAATTTAAATTATTTTTTCCAGCATAATATCGTCGGGTATTGGAAAGTGGATTGTACTGTCTTGTCTCAAAAGAAAACAACTGCAACAAAAGTGACCGCAGAGTTCAATCAGCATCTGGATTCTCCAGAGTCAATGATTATAGTTAGGAAGCACCTTCATAAACAGGACATTTACGGCAGAGCTGCAATTCCCAAGCCCTTGTCACATCTGTTAATGCCAAATATCGTCTACAGTGATGCCAGAACCAATAAATCCTGGTCGATTGATGAGTGGAAGACAGTTAAACGGTCAGACGAATCATCTTTCACACTTTTCCCTACAACAGGAGGGGTGCTCATTTTAGGACACCTGCACAAGCGTATGATCGTGATCGTCTCCTTTCAACGGTCTAGCATGGAGGTTTGGTATGGGCAACCGTGTCGTGGTTCTCTGCTGGTCCAATGGTAACCTAGAAAGGAAGTATCATTGGGGAGAAGTATAGAGAAGTTTTAGCAGATCAGGTCCGTCCCAGAATACAAACTTTGTCTTCCTGAAGGAGATGGAATTTTCAGGATGATAATGCCCCTATTCATGCAACAAGACTTTTCCAATCATGGTTTGATGAATACGAGGTTGAAGTGAAACATATAATTTAGCCAGAGCATTCCCCCGACTTCAACAACATCGAGCCGTTATGGTCTCATTTAAAGCGATCCATGCGGAATCGATATCTTCTACCGACATCTCTTCATGAACTTTTACAATATCTCTATGGAGAATTGTTCAATATTCCTCTAAACACTATCCAGCAATTATATTATTCGTTTCCCAGACGAATCTAAGCTGTAATTACATGGCAATGGTGGTATTATGCCATATCAGTAAATGTTTTCTCATAACTCTAGAGTGTTTCCATTATTTTGATGATCACCTGTATGTATATGAGTAAGGGCCTGAATAGCCGAGTGGCTGGCTAGCGCTCTGGCGCTCGTTACCATAAGTTCGGGTGCGAGTTCCGGCGGTTCCATGGACGTTTGTAGTGGTTTGGAATCCCTTTTAAACCGTAGGTCCCTGTCTAACATGATGGTAGAGAGTTGCAGAGATATTGCTATTCCGCGTCCGTAGCTCTTGATAGTAGGGCTAAGTGAGTAACGTCTGTGCAGCGCTTGCCTTAAGGCATCTACGACAATTGTCCTAGTGTTTGCCAAGTGCATTAGAACAAAAAAGATATTTATACAAATAATTTGAGTATTAATAAATATAAAAAGTAATTCCACATACAAATATAAAAATATAAAATGTAATTCCACATACAAATATAAAAAGTAATTCCACATACAAATATAAAAAAAAGTAATTCCACATACAAATATAAAAATAAAATATAAAAATATAATAAGTAATTCCCACAATTATAAAAATATAAAAGTAATTTTTAATAAAATAAAAAATATAATAAGTAATTCTCAATTAAATTTTTACACTAAAATAAAAATATTGTTTCTCACTTTAATTGAGAAGTCAAAATTAAAATAAATATATTGCATAACATTGTATATATATATATATATTCATTTTAATTTGACATATGAAAATTCAGAAGCCTATAAAATTTATATTTCATTCAGAGTACAATGTAATATATTGTTTGCCAAAAAGTTTTTCCATGCCTTTTTGAGATATATTTACTGACCAACGTATTATATAATAAATATAAACCGACTGCATTTTTGAAAGAAGGAGGAAATTGCGTCTGACTTCCAATCTTTCACAAAAATTGAATTTTAAGAAACTGATCTTTGTCGGATACAAGTGAGCAGAAAAGTTGACAGCCAGCGAATGAAAGATGTCAGAAGAATAACATGTTGCCTTTTCAAATATTGTATTCTTTGCATCATTCGTATTCCGACAAACACGTGTGTCCTCTTCAATTCTTGATGTAAATTGTCGCGAATTCAGTACCACGCGCCATGGTAGACCTTTATTTGTGTTTGTCAATTCAGATTCTGAGTTTTTTGAGGCTATGTCTATATTTCAGGATGCTAAGAAATTCTATGATGTTATATCGGATCATAACATCTAAATTTTGGTACATCTCTCCAAACAGAGATTATTGAAAATTTTTGAATACTCTTATATTGATATACAGAAAGACATTTCTATACACGGGTGTTTTTTTTTTTTATGCATTATGTAAACCATTTTATTTTTGGTATAAATCCAAATACTAGTAATCATATTGGATAAATACTAGTATATGGATTTATATATGGAGATATTTAGATATATTTAGTATAGGAATATATTAAGTTTTTAAATTATTGTTTGTTTTGAAATTAGTTGTAAAGATTTAGAAAATTTAATGAATTATAATAAAAATTGTCACAAAGTTGTGTTTATTTTAAGTAAAACTAGATTTGTACCATTGGTTGATTTATTATATTATGGCGAATAATCTCAGGTCAATGTGTTTAACTAAAAAAAAACCAATATATATAATTTCTTAAAATTACTATAGAAGTGTTTTAAATAACTGAATACTGTTTTCGGCTTGTAGCAGAAATTTTAAATGCTTAAAACATTTCACTTTAGATATATTAACATCAAAGTTAAATGAGTTAATGATTACAAAGTTTTTAAAATTATTCAATTTTATTTTATTCATTTAATGTTGAACTGAAAAGTTTGTGTGTATGCTAGAGATTGGTGCATTAAATCTGAATGCTATAATGATTCTCCAGTTGGTTCAAAGAGGAAGAGGGTAATACCCTACAGACACTTTTGACCTCACCCTTATTGCCCACCTTATGTAATGTTGAATGTGCTATTTTTCTACCGTCTTTGTAGCGAATGACCTCGGATTAATGTGTTCAATTTAAAAACAAATATATAAATTTCTTTAAATTACTATAGAAGTGTTTTAATAATTAAATACTGTCTTTGATTCGCATAATAAATTTTAAGTGTTTAATACATTTTAATTTAGAACTATTAACATCAAATTTTAATCACAATATCAATAATTATGAGTTAAGTTAATAATTACAAAGTTTTCAAAATTATTCAGCACTTAAGAAGAAATTTTAGTCATTTAATTACATATCGTTGAGTTCAGATATTTTATAATTTGGAAAAAAAATATTAAAAATAATAAATTATTTTAAATTATTAAATTATAAAAAAAAAATTATTTTTTGACATTATCAACTCGTGGTATATGATAATTAGTCATTTTGATTTAAATTATCTGTCTCATTAAATTCTAAAGAAATGCAACTAATAAATATGGTTTTTTAATTCAATACAAACCACTGTAGTCTACATATCCCTTTTAATGGTACGTAGGTTTTAATAGACTGTTTAATAATTTAACCGAAATAAAATTTTTCGAGCATAACCAATGTAAATGTATACCCTACAGACTATTTCCGCGGTTACAGCATTCCTGGAAGACAGCTTTCGCCATCTACAATTTCCATTTCCGTGTCTGAATCTCATCGAAAGTTAGCTCATCTTCATAACAAGCAGGCGTAACTGCCCCATGAATAAGTGGCGAGATCACACTCGGCGATGGCCGCGTGTCACGCAAAACCACGATCACCCGAGATCACGCAGGGTTCACGCGAGAGACGACCCGCCGACAAGAAACGCGAAATTCCGAGACAATTTCCGCTGAATTCCATCCGCCGGTCAGAAGTTAAACCGTCTCATAAATCCTGGTTAGCGGCATCAGGTGCGTTGTTGTCTAACTTGGTTCTAAGTGAAATCAACAGTCACGCAAACATAACTGGAAGTAAACGTTTCTTTGTGGTTGAATTGACCTTTTCAGATTGGTATCTATTGTTCTTTAACGACATGACATTTATTTCTTGTTGTTTTTCACTAATATGCTGGTGTATTCGGATCCAAAATTATTACAAGGAGAGCAATGAAAATGGATTATACAAAATTAAAATAATGTTCGAATAAGAAAAAAAAAAAAAAATCACATACAGAGTTGAGTGACGTGCGGCACGGAATTGCCAGAAAATAATATATTATTAATATACTTTAAGCTCCTTATACCACCTGAAACATTTTCCATGTGTTAACCTTCCCTGTATATAAGGTATTGCGCACGATACATATCATCATGTACTGATACATACCCGGTAAATATCATTTCATGACTGGTACATATCATCATGTATTGGTACATGCCTGGTAATTGCCTTTATGGCACAAGCTCGATGCATACCACCATGTACATGACCGGTAAATGCCATCTTGTAAATGATTGGTAAATACTATCATGTACTGGTACATGCTCGGTAACATATATTCATATATTCATGGCAGATTCAGTTTTACTTACGGTGTACCAAAAAGTCTGCCACATTACTTTTTCTAAAAGAATTTTTTTAATTGAGAGAAATAATTAAATTACTTTCTATAGGCTTTTTTTAGACTTACATTTAATTCCGAGATGCACATCCAATAGATTACTTCACATGTTTGGCATTAGTGGCAACTAGTTTAATCTGTACGCTTTATAACTATAAATTAAGTTAATAATTCTCTTTATCTTTCAAAATTATTCAATTATTAAGATGGAATTCTAACCATTTAATGCTGGCTGAAATCTTTTGTGTCTATGGTAGAGATGGTCACATTGAATCTTACTGCTATAATGACCTTCCAGTTGGATAAAAAATGAAGAGGTGAATATCCTAGATGCATCCTTCGCCTTTCCATTATCGTCCATTATTTGGATAATGCTGAATGTGCTATTTTCTGCTATCTTTGTGGCGGAGGACTTCATGACAATATGGTTAACTAATAAATTAATCAACTTAAAAACCTATTATCTTAAAATTACTCTATAAGTGCTGTAATAATTTAATGTTGTTTTTCATGTGTAGCAATAGAAAATTTAAATATTTAAAATATTTCATTTTAGTATTATTAACATAAAATTTTAATTCCAAACTTAGTAACTATGCATTAAATAATTAATTACAAAGTTTTCAAAATTATTCACCAATTAAGAAGGAAGTTATTTGAATATCATTGAGTTCTCATATTTTATTATACGAAAAAAAATTATTTGTCATTATCAGCTCATGGTATATGATAATATGATCTAAATTGTCAGACTCTTTTAAATTCTAAAAATATGCAACTAATAAGTTCCTTTACTAATTCAATACAAAGCACTTTAGTCTACATATCTATCTTGTTGGCATATAGGTTTTAATAAACTGTTTAATAATTTAACCGAAATAAAATTTTGTGGGTATAACTACTGTAAATTTCTCTCCTACAGAATATTTCAGTGGTTACAGCATTCCTGGAAGACAGATTTCGCATCTACGATTTCCATTTCCGTGTCTGAATCTCATCGAAAGTTAGCTCATCTTCATAACAGGCAGACGTAACTGCCCCATGAATAAGTGGCGAGATCACACTCGGCGATGGCCGCGTGTCACGCAAAACCACGATCACCCGAGATCACGCAGGGTTCACGCGAGAGACGACCCGCTGACAAGAAACGCGAAATTCCGAGACAATTTCCGCTGAATTCCGTCTGCCAGTCAGAAGTTAAACCGTCTCATAAATCCTGGTTAGCGGCATCAGGTGCATTGTTGTCTAACTTGGTTCTAAGTGAAATCAACGGTCACGCAAACATGGCTGGAAGTAAATTTTCTTTGTGGTTGAATTAACCTTTTCAGATTGGTATCTATTGTTCTTTAACGACATGACATTTATTTGTTGTTGTTTTTCACTAATATGATGAAAGTATGGCAGATTCAGTTTTATTTACTGTGTAACAAAAGTCTGCCACATTATTTATTCTAAAAAAGACTTTCTTTAACTGAGAGGAATAATTAAAGGACTTTCTTTTTAGACTGTCAGTTAATTCTAGATGCACATCCAATAGACTATTTCCCATGTAGGCATTAGAGTGCCAACTAGTTTAATCTGTATCCTTCTTAGGATACAGATTAAACTAGTTGACTTAACTTTAAAAAGTTTTTAGTAAACTTTTAAATTAACATAATAATTACAAAGTTTTCAAAATTAATCAACAATTAAAATGGAATTTTAGTCATTTAATGTCAACTTTTGAAAACTTTTTCTGTGTCTATTCTAGAGATGACCACATTAAACCTGAATGGTTATAATGATCCACAAGTTCAAAAAAATTTAGGAGGTGACTATCTTAGATCATAACCATCCTTGACCTTTCCCTTTATCGTCCACTCTGGGTAATACAGAACGTGCTGTACCTCTGCTGTTCTTTTGGCGTGGACTAATTACTTTCTTTAAATCTACTTTCTAATACTTTCTTTCTATTACTTTCTAATTAAAGGAATTTCTTTAGGCCTTTAGTTAATTCCGAGGTGCACATGCAATGGATTCCTTCACATATCAGTATTAGTTCAACGAAATTCTCTAGCAAAAGTTTCTTCTTCAGACTTCCCAGTTCAATATGCTTCGCTTTTAAAGTGAGTTTTTGAATACAATTAAAGAACTCTGAAATCCTTAATTCATGACTTGTACTAGAGAAGCCGCACTGGTGGCGCCCTTCTTTTTTTTTTTGGGGGGAGGAGAAGGGACATAGAAGCCAATAAACTTGCTAATCACGTTTTGCCAGTGGACACTTGAAGAGTCTCACCTATGAATAATGGCAGAAGATTCTTGGTACCTGCACCAAGTGTAGGATTTCTCAAGCATCGCCAGCTCATATTTTAAACTAGAGAGAGAGTACATTGTACATTGGACGAGTGTCTTTCTGAACCTCTTGGACTTTTTAGAGGTTTATGGATCTATGGATTTGATCTGACAGCTAGAACCTTTTTAGGATCAGAAACAACAGCACATTACTTTTTCCTATATTTTTATTTGCGACTAAGAAAGTTTCTCCGATAAATAGCTTATGTTACAAATGTTATACTATAAAAGAAAAGAAAAGCTAAACGGTTCCTATTCTTAGAGCAAACATCTCGTGTTCTTTTCGTTCTAGAATTGGCGCTGTATCGTTTAATTTAAAAAAGCGTAAACATATTATGAAGCGATTCTGAAAAATTCAGAGATTCTGAAATTCTTCTTTTAAATCATGCATTCATTTTATTGTGTGTCCACTAAAGATAAATAGATATAAGAAATTCTAGTTTGTTTATAATTCTGATCATTTTGTAAGAAATATAATAAAACATTACAAAAGTACATGTAAATGAATATTTTATTTTTTGATCCTTTTTTGGAATGAAAATATTACACAAGAAAATTTATTAAGAGAATATAATTGTCAAATATTTAAATTAAATTTACATTTAATTACAGCTAAAATAAAAAAATTTAAATAGTTGTATGATACTAGATCTTTACTCATTTCGCACTAACAGGCTAGGGGTAGTAATAGCCAACAGTGAAAGATTATTGCCAAAAATTGCCAAGCTAACATCGCATATGTTAAACTATACAGTAAAAGTCACGGGAGAATTAAGGTCATCCCAAACTAGAGACTCCGATGTGCGTTTTATTATATTAATACTCAATGGAAATGACCCACTTATGTGAATATGCAATTTATTAATGAATACACATCTACGAATGTAATGTTCAACAGTAGTAAAGGTAAACTACGAATATAAACTTTTTAACGCATTTTTCTTGATGGTGTATAAGCACATACCTACATAGTGCGCACGTATAGAACTTGTAATGTACTCATCAGACCTTGCACAGTCTGCTTTACGTGTGGTGTGACCGTACCATTCGTTTATGATTATATTTGGAAGATCGTCCTCTATTATATAACTTCTAGTGCAAGCGTCTTAAGAAGTTATGGTTTAATGTAGAAAACTTCAGATGACGCCTATGAACATACCAATATGGTACGCTAACGTAGAACTTGTATTGTACCAGACCTAGTGCAGTCTGCTCCATATCTGGTGACCGTATCGTTCATTGTTGATTCATAATATATATCCAGAAGGTCCTCTTTCTATTACATAACTTCTAGTGCAAAGAAGATATGGTTAATGCAAAATCCTTTATATAGAGAATACAAGCATACTGACATAGTGCACTCAAGTAGAACTGGCAGTCGATTAGATCCAGCGCAATCTGCTCCCCATTTGGCGTGCATACGTTCGTTCACAATTCAAGTTATGTATTTGAATGGTTCTCTCTTTTACACAACTTCTGGTCTAAAGAAACTATGGTTGGGAATGTCACATCTTATATTATAAGGAGTACAAACGTTGAGCTGTATCATCCATTGCATTACACAGCCAGACGCATATCTGCTAGTATAATAAGCAATCCTACTTTTGCAACTTCAGTGTGGTAAATGAAGAGTGTCTTCAATAAAACTGGAAACTCCTGAATATGGAAACACCCTATAGATCCAGCATTGCAATGTAGTTCCGAATAGTCTAGTTGCTCCCTATCCCCAAAAATTTGTAAATCCGCTGCTTACTGCATGTTATTAAAAGTAAAATAGTGAAACAAAAGTGATGAACATGTGAAAAAAATTAAAACATTTACATTATGTGGGAATAATAGGCAAGTCATTAAGCTTATTAACTTTCAAAGAGAAAGACTGATTATCTGTTGTGGCTGTAAAAATATTTGTTTGATAAACTTGGCAATTTCGCGTTATACTTTAAAAGAATGTAATCGCTAATTGCCTCGTTCAATGAACCCAAAAGTTTGAAAGCCCTTTGATGGTATATACTGCTGATGCTAATATTTATTCTAGTCTACAATCGTAATGTTTTCAAATTACTTGGCTTAAAAGGGGTATTCTTCCAGTAAAAAGTGGCGTCTGCTCGAAAATTCCTCTTTCGCATATCAGTCCCTAAAGTGCCATTTGTTTAGATTTGTTTTTCTTTTTGTGACACCGTACAGCAGGTTCCTCTCAACTTTATAATGGTAAAAAAATAAAACTAATTTAAAAGTATTTGGAAATTGTAACTACTCCAATATTCGGATAATAAATAGAAACGAAATAAACACAAAAGTAGTCTATCAGTTTGATAGTTATTTTCTCTGCCATATCACCCTAATCTTCAAACCATTGATGGTCATTTCGCTTCTGATAAAAAGAAGCAAGAAAATTTTCAATATGGAGTAATTCCTGAAAATCACTGAGCACTTTTAGTTCAGCATTGTCCAACTATCTCCTACAAATTATTGAATGAGTTAATTACACCTATAAGGAATTGGAATACTAGCAAGTTCGAGACACTATTTCATGTTACTAAGAACCAGTACTATAACGTTTAAATACAGTAAAGATACTTTGTTTTCCGGTATCATATCATATTCATACAGAAATTCCTTCATTCTCTTTGCCAATATTATTTTTTACTTGCTCCTATATTTACGTATATACACTTGAGTACGTTTTTAGTTCATGCCTGAATATATGCATTTGAACACATGCTTGAATATATCAATTTGAGTACATGCGTCAGTGTATTCTTTTACATGCTTGAGAATATAAATTTGAGTACATGTTTCGGTATATAAATTTCAGTAGATGCTTTAGAATATATATTTGAGTATATCCTACATTATATATATTTGAGTACATACTTCAGAAAATTCATTTGAGTGCATATCTGAGTATATTTTTGGGTATATGCTTAAAAAATATTCAGGCTTCAATATACATTGAAGTGACAAAAGTCATGGGATAGCAATATGCAAATTTTCAGATGGCAGTAGCATCGCGTAGAACAGGTATAAATGCGCAGTGCTTTCGCAGAGCTTTCATTTCTGTTCAAGTTATTCATGTGAAGAGGTTTTGACGTGATGATGACCGCACGACGGGAATTAACAGACTTTGAACGCGGAATGTTAGTTGGAGCTAGACGCATGGGTCATGCCATTTCGAAATCGTTAGGGAATTCAACATTCCCAGATCCACTGTGTCAAGAGTGTGCCGAGAGTATGACATTTCAGGCATAACATCCCACCATGGACAGCACAGTGGTCGACCGCCTGCACTTAACGACCGAGATCGGCGACGTCTGCAAAGAGTCGTAAATTCTAACAGACAAGCAACACTGCGTCAAATAACCGCAGAAATCAATGTGGGATGTACAAGGGACTTGTCTGTTAGAACTGTGCGGAGAAATTTGGCTTTCTTGGGCTATTCAGCAGAATCGACTCGACTCGATTCCGACTCGAGTGCCTTTACTGACAGAACGACATCGCTTGCAGCGACTCTCGTGGGCACGTGAGCATATCGGTTGGTCCCTAAATGAATGGAAAACCGTGGCCTGGTCCGATGAGTCACGAATTCAGTTGGTAAGAGCTGATGGTAGGGTTTGAGTGTGGCGCAGACCCCACGAAGCCATGGACCCAAACTGTCAGCAAGGCACTGTTCAAGCTGGTGGTGGCTCCGTAATGGTGTGGGCTGTTTTTTCATGGCATGGACTTGGCCCTCTGGTGCGACTGACCGAACATTGACTGAAATGCTTATGTTCAGCTACTTGGAGATCACTTGCAGCCATTCATGGACTTCATGTACCCAAACAACGATGGATTTTTATGGATGACAATGCGCCATGTCACCGGGCCACAACTATTCGCGATTGGTTTGAAGAACATTCTGGACAATTCCAACGAATGATCTGGCCACCTAGATCGCCCGACATGAATCCCATCGAGCATTTATGGGACATCATCGAGAGGTCTGTTCGTGCCCAAAAATCCTGCACCATCAACGCTTTCACAATTGTGGACGTCTATCGAGACAGCATGGCTCAATAATCCTGCAGAAGACTTCCAAGGACTTGTTGAGTCCATGCCACGTCGAGTTGCTGCACTTCGTCGGGCGAAAGGAGGGCCGACATGATATTAAGAGGTATCCCATGACTTTTGTCACTTCAGTGTATAATTTTGAGTACATCGAGTATATATATTTGAGTTTATACATTTGAGTACATACAATTGAGTATATACATTTGAGTAGATACAATTAAGTACATCCATGAGTACTTGAGTACTATTGAATAGTTAAAGTCATAAACCAGGAATTCGCAAAGCATTTTCAATTTACAAAAGCATTTTCTTAATTTAATCTAAAAAAACAAATTGATGAGGAGGCAAACTGTGCATTACGTAATTAGACAATTATATTATTCTAAAAATAATATGAGACTAAAAGCCTTCATTATATCACAATTCCAGTTCTAAAAGACTTAAACTACAATACTTTTACGAGCACATAATGCACTTAAAAAAGCATTTTTAAAGAAAATTGAGTAAAACTTACTGCATATATTTTCCTCTTAAAGTTCTTAAATTAAACAGCACATTCGGGCAAGTCAAAACATAAGATTCTTTTGACGTTACGAAACATAAAAAAAACTAAAAATACGCGAACTGTTATAAAAAAACATTCAAAAATCGGATAGTTAAAAACGCTTCTTTTCCCAACGCTATTATGCTTTTAGCTTCTTTCGAAAGTCATTACAGTAAATATCCATTATTCCAAACGTTTTTACCGACTGCTATAAATGTCATCATAATAAACGCTGGAAACATTTTGCAGAAAACAAAATTTCGTTGTTGCCATTGTTAAGTCTTCTCTTGAACAAATTCCTCGTTGATTTCAAGAAAGTTGAATTGCAAACAAAGGATATGAATCTGAAGAAACATAAAAGCGTTTTGCACACAACTCGGTTTTGCTTTTTTTGCTCTTTGTAGCATCTACAAACGTATTTTCTGTCTTTCTCTTTACATGAATAAGAAAATGTGTTTCAAAACATTATGCTCATTTAACTTGCATTGCTTTTAGGAACTATTGTTAGACTGTAGTTTGTGCGTCAATTAAATTAGATAAATGTTTGTTATTATAAAAATATTTTTTGTGTAACTCAAATAAGTTGATTAATTATTTTTTGAAAAAAATATAAACAAATTTATTTAAAAATATTATATGGAAAATCAAATATTTGTGACTGTAATAAGGATTTATAATAATATAATCATTATTAAAAATTGTTTTATTATTGTATTGTGCAGGTTGGCAACCAGGTTGTAACAGAGTGCGGCTAGTTTGAGATACATGAGGCACAAGTTGAAGAACTGACAACTATATTTACACACGCTCAAACATTACACACATACAAATTAGAGACATACTACAATATTTAAACAATTTAAGGACAGATAATTATTGATTCGTGGAAGGACTCCACTTCTAAGCCGAATCCCCGATACTCAGCTATAAGCAGGATGCACGAAATATGTTTTTCTTTCCGGATCCTGATCGCCAGTTGGCTAATTCTGTTGCATTTGGTACCAAAGACTTCAGGTTCGAATCCTGGCGTTGGCAGGGATGTTTGTCAGTGGTTCGGTATCACGTTAAAGAGTAGGCCGCAGCCTAATTAGCCTGAATTATGCAAAAAAAGACCGTAGATCGACAAACCAAACTAAAACAACAACACTAGACGAATATTATCTCACAATGTTGTTCACTGAATTTCAGCATTAAAGATGGACCAACTTTTAAGTACAAAGCATTTTCTTAATTAATCTAAAAATCAAATTGAAGAGAAGGCAAACTGTGCATTATGTTATTAGACAATTACATTATTCTAAGAATAATGTAGCACTAAAATCTTCATTATATCGCAATTTAAGTCCAAAAAGATTTAAACCTCCATTCTACGAGCACATAATACACTTAAAAAAACATTTTTAAAAAAATTGAGTAAAATTTACTGCATACATTTTATCTCGTTAAATTTTTAAATTAAAGAGCCCATTCGCGCAATACTCAAAACATAAGTGTCTTTTGACATTACAAAACATCAACAAGTAAAATATGCGAATTGTTATAAAAATCCATTCAAAAATCGGATAAAGTCGCTTCTTTTTGCCAACGCTGTTACGCTGTAACTTCTTTCGAAAGTCATTATAGTAAATATCCATTATTCCAAACGTTTTTACCGACTGCTATAAATGTCTTCATAATAAACGTTGGAGACATTTTGCAGAAAACAGAAACAAAAAAAAAATTTTCTTTTTACGATTGTTAAGCCTTTTTTTTCATTTTTCGAATGGTTTCTCTTGAACAAATTCGTAAGAAAGTATCCAAAGGATATGAATCTGAAAAACATAAAAGCTTTTTGTTTACAATTCGGTTTAGTTTTTGCTGTATAAAACATATTTTCTGTCTTTCTTCACATACATATGCTTAGAAAATGCATTGTCAAGTTTCATGGATATTTGTTAGCAGTTCAGAATCCACGTTAAACTGTAGGTCCCAGTCAAATTAGCCTAAAAACAGGGTGGTCCCAAATAGATCGTAGAGCAACAATCCAAATTCAACAAGAATTGGAGAATTTTATCTGACAATGTTTTTCCCTGAATTTCAGCATTAAAGATGAAGTACCTTTTAACTACGATGCATTGTCTTAATTTAATCTAAAATACTAAATTGATGAGAAAGCAAACTGTGCATTACGTAATTAGACAATTATATTATTTTTAAGAATAATGTGGAGATAAAGCCTTCATTATATCGCAATTCAGTTCTAAAAGATTTAAACCTTCATTTTTACGAGCACATAATACACTTAAAAAAAGCATTTTTAAAGAAAATTTAGTGAAACTTACTGCATATTTTTACCTCGTAAAATCTTTAAATTAAAGAGCACATTCGTATAAACTCAAAACATAAGAGTCTTTTGACGTTCCGAAACATCAAAAACTAAAATATGCAAACTCTTATAAAAATCCATTCAAAAATCGGATAGTTAAAGCTGCTTCTTTTCCAACGTTATTATGCTTTAGTTTCTTTCCAAAGTCATTATAGTAAATATCCATTATTCCAAACTTTTTTACCGACTGCTATGAATGCCTTCATGATAAACGTTGGAAACATTTTGTAGAAAACAAAAACAACACAAATTTTGTTGATGCCATTGTTAAGACCTTTTTATTTTTTGAATAGTTTCTCTTGAAGAAATTCGTCGTTACTTTCAAGAAAGTTGAGCTGCAAACAAAGGATATGAATCTGAAGAAACATAAAAGCTTTTTGCTTACAATTTGGTTCAGCGTTTTGCTCTTTGTAGCATCTTCAAACATATTTTATGTCTTTCTTTACATACATAAGAAAATGTGTTTGAAAGCATTATACTTAGTTAACTTACATTCTCTTTTTTGGGATAATGTTCGACAGTAGTTTATGCTTCAATTAAATTAGATAAGTATTTGCTATTTGATAATATTTCTTTGTTTAGCTCATTTAAATTAATTAATTATTTTTTTGAAAAAAAAAATAAATATGTATATAATTTTTCTTAAAAATGTAATATAGAAAATCAAATATTTGTGACTGCAAAAAGAATTTGTAATCAGATTAATATTGGAAGAATTTATAATAATTAATATTATTTTACGAAATTATATTAATATGAAGATAATAATTTGTTTAATAATGAAAGTTAGGTTGATATTAGACATGTTCGTTGTTTTTACTAGTATGTCTAACCCTCAGTGTCCTGCAGTAGGGGACGGACATCCCCCTGAGTAGTCTACTCATGGATGGAGGGAGAAGAAGCATCTGTTGTGATGGATCACGTGTAGGTAGAAGTCTGACTTGGTATCCCTGAAAACAGCAGTACCTTTCGGGAAGTCTTTTTAGGGGAACTATCCCATTTGAGTATCAAATGAGAGAAAAATTAAAAACTCCCACCAGGTAGTTCGACTAACTAGGTAATACGCTGAACATCACACATTCGAACCTCTATCTCGATTTTACATATTTTTAAAAGATTTCAAATAACATAAAAATAAAATTTACTAAAATATGCTGAAATTTTATGATGATGCATCAAAGAATTTTAAGATTAATTATGTATATCAGCTTACAGTGGCGCCATCTGTATTTGAGTGCACAAGTAATAAACCTTAACTATCAGCAGTTTTGATGACTTAGTGACTATGCAAAAGATGCAACGCAAACTTTGAAGGCAATCTCACAAAGTGAACTCGAACAAGCATTAGAGTATTGGTTATTAAGCTGCTGTCACAAATGCATTCAAATGTCGTGTCGATATGGGTGTCAATATTTATTTAAAAATATTTTTTGTATTAAGATAAAATTGTAAGTAATTATTACATAATTCATTTGTTGATGTGATATGTTTTATGTGTGGCCGTTGGCAGGGTATATTTGAAGGTCATTAACCCATACTGGATGTGAATCCGATCTGGTCAAAGGGATGACCAGTCACCTAAGGAAGCAGGTTTTTGTCGCCACTGCGACTGAAAATGATATCTCTGTGCGGTGTTTTAATTGGCGGAGCGATGCGAAACTTCAAAGCGCCAGATGGTCAAGAATTATATGAACTCGCGTATTTATTGATGGTGTGACTTTTCCGAGCAGAAACAGATTCCTTTGGCGGTGGATTTTAATAACCATGTGTTTTGGGGAAAATGTTCAAAAAGGACACTTGCCACCTCTCGCCGGATTAATGTCGGCATTTTCACTCCACCAATGGAAAAGGTCTCTAGGCCTAGGGGTGTATTTTATGAGGAAAATGAGGTTAATAATGAGTGTGGTCAGAAAAGAAATAAAAACACAGTTATTGGAGACATCTGGAATCGAAGGGAAGACAAGAATCGATGAAGCAGAGTGGGCAAGAACTGCCCCTGAAACAGAACGTCGGAAACTCAGGAAGAAAAGGATACCCAGTCGTTGACATCTTCTCGAAGAACGGCGATAGTCAATGACCAGGATTTTTAAAAAATGTGTTGAAACTTATTTTGAATAAAAAAATCATAAAAAAATATAATTATTTGTTTTTATTTAATTTTATAAACTCAGATTTACATTTTTTTGACACACTGTGTATGTGAAAATACCATTTCAAAACCTAAAAAACATCTTGCCTTTTACTAACATCCTCCGATTGAAATCTCTGGTGTGTAACACTTTGTCGTCCAAATTCTCCCTGAAGTAATTATAATAAACATTCATTCATTATTAACGTTTCTATTAACTACAGTAAATGCCATTAAAGTAGGTGCTAAAAAATTTCAAGAAAAGCAATTCATATCCTTTTGTTACAGTTCTGAAGCCATTTGTTTTCCGAACTGTCGTATTTTAGTACGAAATCTGTTACTAACACCCCCCCCTAAAAAAAAAAAATTCTTAACTTGACCAGACCTTTCTTAAATTCTCACTATTAAAATCGCCTGTATTTAACATTATGTCTTCCAAATTCATCCTGAAGTCATTATAATAAATATCCATTCATTATTAACTACAATAAATGTCATTACTGTAAATGCTAAAGGAATTTCAGACAAAAACAATATAAATCTTATTGTAACAATTTTGAAGTCATTTGTTTTTGCAATTGTTGTTTTTTAGTACAATGTCTGTCCTCAAAAAAATAATTCTTACTATTCAAATCGCTTGTGTTTAAAACTATTTTTTTTGTGTCGTCTAAAATCGTCCTGAAGCCATTATAACAAACCCCCATTAACTATTAGCACTTTTATTAAGTACTAACTAACTATTAATTACAATAAATGTAATTACAATAAGTTCTAAAAGAATTTCAGAGAAAAACAATACAAATCCTGTTGTTACACTTCTGAAGCCATTTGTTTTGCGAATTGTTGTTTTTTTTAGAACGAATTCCTTATTGGTTGAATTTCAAACAACAGAAACGAATAACAAGAAGAATAAAAGTATTTTTTTTTTACAGTTTGGTCAATCTTTTGCTTTTTCTATTTCTCAGACATGTTTTATACAGTTCTTTTCATGTGTAACACAATTTGTTACAAGTAGCTACTGTTACAAAAGCCTATACAAAAAAATTGTTAAAATCGATTTTGTCTAAGTCTAGAAGACTTTTGTTTAAAAATTTACTCTTTTCTGGGATAATGTAAAAGGTTTTTGGTTGACAAAATTAAGTTTGATTAATTTGAATGCATAATTAAAAAAATGAATAAAAATAATTTGATTATTTAAATTTTAAATATCAAATTAATTATACAAATAATAAATAAATTTTTTTTAATAGAGCAAAATATTTAAGCTTCAAATTTAGCAAAATTTAATTTTAAATAGCAAATCTTTTAATTTAAGCAAATTAACAAATTCTTTTAGCATTTAAAAATTACAAATAAATAAATAAATTTGCATTTAAGCAAATTAACAAATTTAGCAAATTCTTTTAGCATTTAATTAGAAATTCTTTCAGCATTTAAAAATTTAGCAAATTAACAAATTTAGCAAATTCTTTTAGCATTTAAGCAAATTAGCAAATTTAGCAAATTCTTTTTAGCATTTAAGCAAATTAGCAAATTTAGCAAATTCTTTTTTAGCATTTAAGCAAATTAACAAATTGAGCAAATTCTTTTTTAGCATTTAAGCAAATTAACAAATTTAGCAAATTCTTTTTTAGCATTTAAGCAAATTAAAAATTAAAATTCTTTTAGCATTTAGCAAATTCTTTTTCTTTTTTAGCATTTAAGCAAATTAGCAAATTCTTTTAGCAAATTCTTTTTTATTTAAGCAAATTAGAAAATTTAGCATTTCAGCAAATTAGCTAATTTAGCAAATTCTTTTAGCATTTAAGCAAATTAGCAAATTTAGCAAATTCTTTTAGCATTTAAGCAAATTAGCAAATTTTTTTAGCAAAAATTCTTTTTTAGCATTTAAGCAAATTAAAATTTATTCTTTCAGCATTTAATTTAGCAAATTCTTTTAGCATTTAAGCAAATTAACAAATTTAGCAAATTCTTTTAGCATTTTTAGCAAATTTACAAATTTAGCAAATTCTTTTAGCATTTAAGCAAATTAACAAATTTAGCAAATTTTTTAGTTCTTTTTTTAGTTCTTGTTTAGTTAGTCAGACATTATATTTCTAAAAACGGTAGGATAAGGTACAAAACATATCTGTGACCTATAAAGCAAACTAGTTATTATCATTTTTAAATTCATTATATTGTACTGAAATAGATTCTAGAAAGTTGATAAAATTCCCGAATAAAAATAATTATTACATTGTATTCATGAAATAAAATAGCTATGGAAATAAATTCAAATGTAATTGAACTAATTATCTTTGAACGTTAAAAAAGATACAAAAGATATAACAATAGAATCGGAATATTTTCTTATGACATTAAAACATTTTCTTAGGACGATATTTATTTATATTTTCTTATTATAAAAACTTCACATTCTTTTAGCGATTTATATGAATGTACAAACATATAAATTAAATATAAAAATACAATATTGAAAATCATCCTAAAATAAGATTTCATAACTTAGATTATTCATTTCATAAACAACACATTTTTGAATCACATTATAGTGCCATTAGTTTAAATTTAATTATTAAAAGTATTATGCATCTTATGTTTCATTTTTAGAAGACTCGAACAATCTTTACAGACAATTTATGAAATTATAACAGATTTGAAATAGTATTCTAAAAAGTTATTCTAAATCGTTTTTATATTTATTCCATGAAATACAAAAAAGAAAGTATTTGTTCACAATACAAAAAATCATAAGATATTGACATATAACATTAATTTTTTAAAATTCATTTAAAAGTGTAAATAAAAAGGAGAAAAATCATTCAAACTGTTAAAAAATTATGAAAAAAATTCATCCAAACTGATAAAAAAATTGTAAAGAAATTGCATTCAAACTGTTAAAAAATATGTAAAAAAATTCATTCGAATTTGAAAAAAAAAAAAAAAAAAAAAAAAAATCTATAAAAATTATCTTTGATTAAATTGTTAAAAACATTATGTATGAAATTCGATCAAACTGCTTAAAAAATTAAGAAAATATTCTTTCAGACTGTTAAAAATTATGTAAAACATTTCATTAAAACTTTTAAAAATATTTTTAAAAATTCACTTAAACTGTAAAAAAATTATGAAAAACTTCATTCAGACTGTTAAAAAATTATGTAAAAATTCATACAAACTTTTAAAAATTTGTAAAAAATTCATCAAACTGTTAAAAATTTTGTAAAATATTTAATAAAAAGTCCTAAAAATATTTTTAAACATTTGATTAAATTGTAAAAAAAATTTATTCAAACTGTTAAAAAAATATTCCTTCAGACTGTTAAAAAGTTTGTAAAAATTTCATTAAAACTTTTAAAAATATTTTTAAAAATTCGATTTAAACTGTAAAAAAATTATGAAAAATTTCATTCAGACTGTTAAAAAATTATGTAAAAATTCATACAAACTGTTTAAAAATTTGTAAAAAAAATTCATCCAAACAGTTAAAAAATTATGTAAAATATTTAAAAAAAAGAGCTAAAAATATTTTTAAACATTCGTAAAAATTTTATTCAAACTATTAAAAAAATTAATTAATAAATTATCGTAAAAGTTAAAATTCAATCTAACTGTTAAAAAGTTATGTAAAAAATCATTCTACTTAAGAAACTATGTAAAAATATTCAATCGAACAGTTAAAAAAAATTCCTTCAAAAATGCATCTATTAAAATCACTTCTTTACCAAACTATTCTCAACTTCCTGAATTCATTACAGAAAATATCCATTACACCAAATGCTTTAGGTGACTGCAATTACTGTCTTTATAATAAAATTTGGAAACATATTACAGAAGATAATAAAACGGCAATATAAAATCTTGTTGTTGCTATTCGTCTTTTGAATTTTCAAATTGTTTTATTTTATTATAAACTGCTTTCGAGAAAGTTGAACTTCAACAAAAGAAAAGAATTGTTAATGCATAAAAGTATCCGTTTACAATTTGGAACCTACTTTTGCTATTTGCAAGCATTGTTGACAAGTTTTCAATTGTTGTTTTCAGGTGTGAGAAAATTTATTATGGCTTTACGCTTGAATGCATGCATTTCAGCGATAATGTGAAAGATGAAAGGCTGTAGTTTATATTTCAGTGGAGGTAAATATTTGTTTAACATACTATTAAAAAGTTTTGTTTACTGAATTTCATTGTTAAGTTTTATAAACGAAACTAATTTATTAAACGTAAATATTTTCTAAAAACAAATATCAAAATCTTTGAAAGAAAACTATCTTCGAAATGAGTTTGCTAATTAGGTAATTATTTAAGTTAAGTTCATCATAAAACTTGTGTAGGGAATTTTAAGGGCAATTGTCAAGTAATATAATATATATATATATATATAAGCTATAAAATGAATTTTCTAATTACAAATTTTGTGGCTTCTTCCAATAGATTGCATAATTATTTTCTCTAAACATTTACTGAATTTCATTATTGTAGTTAAAAAGTTGATTAAACTTTAAGTGTAAAATGTTTTCTAAAATTTTATTTTAGAAGTGAAATTAATGTAAATTCTAATTAAAGTATATGCAGATTAAACAAATTATTACAAATTAAAGTAATATTCCAGAGTATATATGTGTCAAGATTTACATAATAATATAATAATTATAAATATTCTTGAGGGAGTAGACGGATGGCTCATTAAATTTCCGACTTAAGGCAGCTGGGTTCGAAACCACACCAGCAAAACCTAATTGAAAGATTCAAGGTCAAGGAATGGGCACAATAATTCCGTATGTTGGAATTTGCGATTTCTCCCAGATGGCGTACCTGTGAGTATGAGTTCAAAATTGTGGAGGTAAAATGTGGGTGTACTGAATCATCCTGAGAATCACTAATTGGATACTGTGTTGTCTGTTATAAACAAAAACATTCGACCACAGCTAAGTTTTTTAATTATAAAATTTATTGTACGATGTAAATAACACATGCACAATATTTACAATAAAAACACAAGACAAAAATATCAGTAGTATTCTACTCTACATGGAGCCATGGCATCCCGCCACACACTAAAGGCTTGTTCCCACCGAGGCGAGAGACGAGAAGATTCAAGGGGCAAGCGACAAAATGTTTTCGACCCCTTCACAGCGGAAATAGCATTACACCTAGTGAAAAACCGCTTCGAGTTGAAAGTTGGGCAACTCCAAGCGGCGGACTGCAAACCGGTTTCAGGCGACCGCGGAGAGGCTAGTGATTGGTCAAATTTTTTCGCTTGCATCTTGTCGCCTTGGTGAGCACGAGCCTTAACGGCAACGCGTCTGTCCTTTCTCTTGGACTACACCCAAACTGAGACATTCTCCACAAGTTCTATGGGGAATTCGCCGAACAGCAATTGACCTGACGTCAACTGTTGCTCGGCAACAAAAACCCGTTAGAAATTTCTGTAGGCGTTTGGGCAATAACTCATTTCTAGACTTCTTGCCTCCACATGTTAGCTCTCCGCCAGACAAAAGAACAATAGTCGTGTGGAATAGCGACTTCAAGGGCTGTAGCACCAATTATGATGATGATGATATGTTTAATTATGATAGTATATATAAATAATAAAAGACTATATATAATAAAAAATTGATTATGATTAACTCCACACAAACATAGGCACAAAAAAATAGTTTAAAATATCAATGATTGGGTATTTTAAATATTGCTTCATTCGGAATGATGGGCAGAAATTTCGTTACATCGTTATAAATAAAGGCAATTTTGAGGGAATTACGGCAGATTCAGCGTAACAGCAAAGGGGCCTTACGCCAGCTGTTGCTGCACAACAAAAGCCCGTTAGAAACTTCTGTAGGTGTTTCTGCAATAACTCATTTCTAGACTTCTCGCTTACGCATGTTAGCTCTTCGCCAGACAAAAGGACACTAGTCGTGTGGAATAGCGAAAAGTCCCAGAACTCTTCAAGGGATGTAGCACCAATTATGATGAGGATGATTATATTTTTAATTATGACAGCCTTATATAAATAATAAAATCCTATGGATAATGAAAATACACGTACTCAAAAAAATATAATTTAAAATATCAGTGGGTATTTTAAATATTGTTCCACTTGGAAAGATGGACAGAAAATTCGTTACGTTGTTATAAATAAAGGCAATTTATGCATGTCCACGTTTAGACATTTCACCTTTAATTTTAAGGCTACATTTATATGTTAGAAACAGCTCGTTATAAAAATTAGTTATTTTAACAAGCATACATTAAATTTAAAATTACAATTTTCGTTTAGTCTGCAAACATAGTCAACAAAAGCTTAATTCTCCAGTCACTTTATTTCAGACTCTGAATTTGATATGAGAAGTTGAAGCTTCTTTTGAGAAGCTGGCTAAAACATTTAAGAAACTAATGTGTGAAGAACGTTAATGTTGCAGTTTAATCCCTTTTCATTAAAGTAATTACTTCAACGACTCATAAAGAAATTGGTACTTTATAAAGTTTGGGTTTTTAAAAGCCGTCCTAAAATGCTATTAAATTTTATGAAAATACCAAGTATGTGTATGTGTCTCAATTCCTGGAAGAAATGTGAAACGTTTTTCTAAGGAAATTATACTTGGAATATGGTTTTAGGAAAATAATGTTTATCTTTGAGTGTTCATTTTTGGAGATTCTATTTTGATCTGGGGCATTTCATTTTATTTTTCATGTTTTTTTTCTTTTTAAATATGGGTGATTATAGTATACCACCTTTAATAGTACTTTTTGTCATGGATATGGTATATGATGATAAATAATGTTTTGTGATATGAAATAAATTTGTCTAGTCTTTCTTCGAACATTAATGCACATTGCTTTGGAGCAAAACGAGCGTTATCTGAGAGACAAAACAAGAACCACAATAAAAAGAAAGAGAATCGTTTCAGAAAGACCTGAGTTAATTCATGATGTTTATAACAAAATAAGTTTCATCAAGCACCAAATTAAGCAAACGGGATATACTTTATAATGATGTAACGTTCGTGTTATTAAGTCAATTAAATTAATTGCCTCCCATATTTTGCAGCATTTTATTGATTACCGCGTCATTTTATTATGCCACACATTTTATTAATTGTCGTGATATTTCCTTATGCCGCACATTTTATTGGCAGCCGCTGTATATTATGCCACGTATTTCATGCAGTATTTTATCGGTATCCGCTCTATTTTATTGGTTTCATTATATTATGCAATGCATTTCATGCAATGTTTCATTATGTAATGCATTTCATGCCATATTTCCTTAAGCTCTGCGATTAATGAAGTATTTCATTGGTTGTCACCATCTTTCATTATGCCACGAATTTCATGCAGCATTTTAAGGGTTGTCGCGGTATTATTTTACGCCATGCATTTCATGCCCTATTTCATTAAGCTGTGCGATTCATGTAGTATTTTATTCGTTGTCGGAGTGTTCAATTAGACGTGCATTTCATGTAGTATTTCATTATATTCATGCATTATTTTGGATGTCAATGATATTTCATTATGTCGTGCATCTATATGCTTGTGTATCACCTGTTTTAAAAAAATTAGTTATTTTGTGGTTAAAGAAATAATTCTCAAATGACTAAGAATGGAATAACATATAATAAATATGCAAATAATAATAATGTTATTAAAATTCATCTCGTAATATTATAGTACCGAGACAGTTTTCATCCAAAAGGTCTTATGCTCGAATCAACTAGTGGCGTCCGTTGAGATTTGGTTTGGTTTATCTCTCTACAGTCATTGTGTGCCCACTTTAAGCTAATTGAACCGGGACCTACAGTTTAACGTGGATTCCGAACAACTAGCATATAACCATGACACCGTCAGAACTGAACCGTTCGAACCTGAAGTCTGTGGTACCAAAGGCCAGAGCGCTAGCCATTTGCCCATCAGACAGCTGTCCGTAACGGTCACAGAAACGAAAAAGCTCAACAGCGATTTTAACATTTTTAAATCATCTTTCTTCGGTAATCAAACTTGATGGGAGTTTTCTGGGTTTTTACTCACGTAAATATGGGTCAATTACACCTAACAGTTCCTTCCGAAACGCAATGCCTTCTTTTTATCCTTCTACTGTGACTTGCTCATGGCATACATAAATGGCATACGGGGGCAAATGGCACACAAATGACTTTCAAATAAAATCATTAAAGAGCTTTTTGACTATTTTTTAGCTGTTGATTTTTATAATCGTTCATTTTCAAAAGTACCAACGTAGAAAAGCATTAAATAGCAAAGTAAAAGTATCTAATTACGAAATTATGTGGCGTAGTTAAGCAATTAAAAAGCCTTTATTTTGGCGACATTTCTTACCTTAATGTTCTCTTAATTGGATACTTTAAATGTTTTATTTCGCAGTTAATTTTGAGAACCGAATACAGGAATTCGCTCGCAAAATTCTCAACACTATGTAAGTGTTGCCAAAGCTGAAAGAATATGTCAAAGGTTTAAGTATTCGAGCTTAATTAATGATTGTGCATTTCTAAGGAAGCAAATTAAACAAGTTTTGGAGCCTGTAACTGTCACCTGAATAAAATGTCGTGGAATATATTGCATTCAGCACATTAACTAATGCAAATTGATTCTATTTAAAAAGCAGGATAATAGTAAGGTATCTCTACTATATATAATACAGAGGAATTTTATAGTATGTATAATAAAGGTACCTTATAATAATATTTATTATCAATATTATTTGTTGAACGAGCACTCTTTTGGGTTTCGAGTCCGGCGGCGCCATAGTTGTTTTTAGTGGTTCGGAATCCACTTTAAACAGTAGGTTTTGGTCTAATATAACCACTACTACTACTACAACACATCACTGTGCCTAGGGTTGAGTTGCACTTTTTACAGTTTGCGAATGATGTGGGTGAGAAGAAGTCTGATTGGGCTCTGGGACGCTCTACGGTCATATGTGACCGGGACCTACTGCTTAAAGTGGATTCCGAACCACCACTTTCATATGGCACCTCCGGAATTCGAAACCCAACTCTGTGGCACCGAGCGCCAGAGTGCTAGCCACTCGGCCATCAGGCCTTAAGTCTAATATGACTGTAAATCGTTGGGCGTAAGGATGACAACCCTACCCCGTAAAAAGAAAACATCTCATGTTTCGAAATCTGCTAGTAGACAGACGACCTTAGCCTACCATGGGGCTGTTGCGCCATTGATGATGATGATTTGTTGAGTATTGATGGGGGTCTCGTGTTCCACTTGCACATGCCACGAACAGCTATCGTCCAACAGGTAGGACAATGCTTTTCGGATTGACTTTAGGGATAACTACCTTGATTTACATGTATTGAGGGAGGAAACCTGAAAATCTCACATAAAGCAGTTTGAGTGTCGATGCGAGGAGCTTCACACGCGTTGTTGCAATCGTCCTCGAATCTCCTCATTTTTGTAAACAGTGACTGCAACGTGCGCCGCTAGGGAATTTGAATCTCCTGCATCCTAAAGGTGCACGTCACTAACAGTCCACCAGTTGGGCCTCATAATAATTTCAGACACTGACTCATATACGTATGGATATAAAAATAATAACCATTATATATGCATTAAATAATGCAATGAATTATTAAAACCTTAAAAACAATTTTTAAAGCATGAAATAATTTTTAAAAAAAACCATGAAACAGTCTAACCCTTTACCTGCCGAGGAAAACTTACGAGTTGCGTTCCCCAGTGCCACCGTTTTTCATTCAGGCGCGCGTAGTTATGATATGTATTGGAGGAAAAAAGAGGTGCGTTTTGCAACATGAAACCTTTTTACTTTAACAGAAAAATAAAATGTAAAAAAAAACAAAAATTCTAAATTTTAAAGTATAGAATAACAGTGTAATAAAACAGATGTTAGAACTTATCTGCTGTGTGATATTTCCTGAAAACAAGAATTCTTTATTGTTTCATATGTAAAATATGATTGGAGAAATAACTATTTATTTAAAATGTCTAGACTTGTTTTTTATAAACCAAAAATCACATTCATTGCATTGATAGCTGGTTTCACGACGAAACAGAAGCAAAAGAAGAATAAAAAAGCACGACCTACTCAAACAGAAACAGAAGCAAAAACTGCACAGCTATGACTCACCGTTTCAGAAAAATCCCTTTACCAATACCCTATCCCTTTTCTCCGAAATAATAAAATCCGTTTCAAACATTGTCAAGGTCATTTTGTGGCATTCCAAGACCGTGGGAGCAGTTTTCTTTATAGCAGCGCAATGCAAAGGATCGTACTTCGAAAGGCGTATATATACGCCGGCGGCAGTGAACGCATCGGTTGAGTGAGGCGTATATATACGTTGGCGGCAGTTAAGGGGTTAAAAGCATGAAACATTTTTAAAAATCATAAAACAATCATAAAAACATTAAAAAATAAAAAAAAACACAAAATCTAAAAATATATAAAACAATCCAAAAAATATGAAATTATCTTAAAATAATTATAAATAAAGAAACTCATAAAAAACATGAAACAATCCAAAAATATGAAACAAGCTTAAAAACTTGAAAGCATTCTGAAGCTTTCACATGTTTTTAATTCGATCTTAAATTTAATTGAAAGACGATACAGCCTATGGACTTTTCACCTTTCACTGACGTCGATTTCCGGTGTAAACGCTGGAATCTGAGTTCGTCTCGATGGATTTCGGTTTTGTACCGTATCAGATATTTAGGTTCCTCAGTTCAAAATAACTTAATCTAAGTTTAAGACACCTAACAACCTTTCGAGAATTTTAATCACTTATATATATGTATATATAACAACTCATAGATCACTTTTTAAATGCGATTTTAATAAATGAAAAGTTTTGCAATAATTAGTGCTAACTGAACAAAAAAAAAAACTATTTTCACTTCATTATATCTTAAACCCATAATGACTTATCTCATATACAGGGGTATTATAATTAAAGTCCCCCTTTCAAAATACTGTACAAAAAGAACCATTAGTAACAATTGAGTTCAAAATTTTTTTTCATGTCCACAATAAGTTCAAATTTGAACTGAAGATATTTAAAAAAGGGGGAAACGGTACGGCAACAACAAAAAAAAAAAGGTCCAATGTGTATTAATAGATGGCGCTGTAAGTGGCATAAAGAAAGTGAATTCGGCCACCAGTAATATTTTGAATCGAAATGACAACGTATTTGACATGAGTTGCACATTAAACCAACTGTAGTGTTCAATATGCCTTGATTGTTTCGGTTATTTGGCGGAAAAAAAATGACTTCCAGTGGACTTCCTGTCAGTGGAAAACCCATCCACTACGGCAAGGTCATACCAAATAGGATGAGAAAAATCGGCGGGACTTTTTTTCGAAACTTTTCTTCTCTTTACTCATGATTTTCTTTTGATTCTCTCTTCTTCATGTATCTTCAGTTCAAATTTGAACTCAATGTGACGAGTGGCTCTTTTTTACAGCATTTTGAAAGTGCCCTATAATTATAATCACCCTGTACATTACTGTTTACCCGACAAATCTGATTCAATTCATTATTTTCTGACGAGATCCAATAATTATTCCCATGAAACCTGAATGTCTAATGATTAATATTGCACAAGCACAATTCCGTAGACACATCACATTCATCAATAAATAGTCAATGATTAATGCCTAACCTATATACAACGATTACCATATTGAAGTGGTTTATTGTAGACAAACCTTATTCCATTAAAAATTTTTTTTTTTTTTTTTTAAGATGAAATTTTTTTTTCAAAGTCTTGTCCTTTGCCCAATAACGTGTGCAGATAGCGTACAGAAAAAATCAAGTTTGAATTCGCTGGTGGCGACCACAGCAGTCTCTGTTTCAGAAACGAGGAGATTAGATTGTCATTTTGAAAACGTGCGCGAAATATCATGCCTTGATAGGAAATCTAACTGGTGAAATGTTTCCAGGTTTTCGCTTACAGGACACGAAAATGTGGGCAGTTACCCCTAAAAGTCCTCCAGGAAGGCAGTATCCACCATTCAGTGAGATTTTTGTGAGATATGAAGTCCATTGATATACATAAAATATCGTAATTTTTACACGTGTCCGTAAATCTTCATTGAAAAATAGATTTAGAATGAGCTGACAGAAAACTTCCGTGTGTCTATGCTGTGTATAGGTATTATAAATCCGTAGGGCGGAATATTTTTCATTTAATCATTTGAAGTAAAGTGTATGAACCTCTCTATGTCCCGGTTGGAGTTATTCATTTCAAACTATGATAAAATAAACCGTGGGATCATTGTGGCACTCTTCTTAGTTGCACCCTGAATAACGTTGAATTTGCTACCTTAATATTGTTTTAGTGGCGATTTTTTCCCCAAGTATTCGTAATAACACATTTTCTTCAAGAAAATATATCTTTGATCATTTTAACAAAATCTTAAATATTATACTTAAGATTCAACTAAATGTTCCTAAAATTACAATTAGTGAAATTTCAGTTATTATTAGAAACTGCTTTCCTTTAACGCATTTTCGGAGAAAATTCAGTGAAATTTTGAAAAATTAATTATTTAGGGAAGATTTTTAAATAAATTTCTTTACAGAAAATTTCACTTTAATTAATAACCTTTGAAGCATTTTATTTTGAAAATAAGGTTTTTAATTAAAATCTGGTTTTCTACGTAAAGTTCTATTCCTTTCAAAAACTTTAGTGGGATTGCTTGCAGTTTAAGGGTTTAATTTTTATCCTACATTTACCCTACACTAATTAAAATGTGTGGCGCATAGTTATTTTTTTAAATATCATGTTCTTATATACAGGGTGATTGTAATTAAAGTTCCATTTTCAAAATGCTGTAAAAAAAGAACTACTCTTCACAATGACTTGAAATTTGAACTGAAGATACTTGAAGAAAGGGGAAATGGTATGGTATAAAAAAAAAAGATCCCAAAAATGTTCCACCGATTTTTCCCATGCAATTTGGTATGACCTTGCCGTGGTGGATGGGCTTTCCACTAACCATGTCACAAGTTTTAAATGACTTAAGGCGATAATTTTTTCCGTCAAAAAACCAAACAATCAAGCACATTAAACACTACAGTTGGTTTAATATGCAAGTCATGCAAAATGCGTTGTCATTTTGATTCAAAATATCACTGGTAGCCGAATTCACTTTTTTATGCCGCTTGCAGGCCATCTATTGATTTACTTTGCAACTTTGTTTTTGATACAGTACCGTTTCCCCCCTCTTCAAGTATCTTCAGTTCGAATGTGAATTCATTGTGGCGATGGGTTTTTCTTTTTTTTTTTTGCAACATTTTGAAAGTGGGACTTTAATTATAATCACCCTGTATATACATGTTATGTAAATGTATTTACATGCTACTTTTAAGAAAAATTAAGATATTAATCTTGGAATAATCTTTATTCATACAATATTTTTCGCTGTTTTCCGTTTGAATCACATATTTCTTGACTATTTTATGATGGGGAACTATTTATGTGTTTGGTAAGTATTGCCACTATAATTTAGAGCAGTGGTTCTCAAACTTTTTGAAGTCGCGACCCATTTAAAATCCTATAAATAATTGTAGGCGCACTATATACAAATTTCTGAGAAATATATTGCAATAATTAAGTTAAATATTACAGAAAAAAATTTAAGTTTATTCATTCTTGTGCTTATGAGAAACATGAACCTAGTATGTCAGGATTAGTAAAAAAAAAAGAGAAATCTGCTATGTAGGAATGGGAGGAGAGTTTGCTTTTCAAATATATGCCCAAACATTGAAGAAATCGCCTGGAACAATGAATGACAGACACTGCCTTCCTGGAGGACTTTTAGGGGTAACTACCCACATTTTCGTGTCGTGTAAACGAAACCTGGAAACATTTCACCAGTTAGATTTCCTATCAATACACTGATCAATATGATATTAATCTCTGTTTCGCGCACGTGTTCAAAGTGGCCATCGAATTTCATCGTTTCTGAAACAGAGACTGCAATGGTTGCCACTAGCGAATTCGAACCGGATTTTTCCTGTACGCTATCTGCACGCGTTATTGGGCAAAGGTGACGACATATATCTTTTTCATCGTGTACAAAAATAAATAAATAAATAAAGCGAGGTTTTTAATGGAATTTGGGTTGCCAATACTATTGGATAATCTACAATAAACCATTTCAGATATTAATGATTGTATATAGGTTGAATATTAATCATGGATAATTAATTGATTGATGTCATGTGCCTATGAAATTGCGTTTGTCCAATATTAATCATTAGACATTCAGGTTTCAAGGGAATAATTATTATATCACATCAGAAAATAATGAATATAAGCTGAAAATCAGATTTTCCGGATAAACACTAAAGTATATAAGATAAGTCACTATGGGTTTAAGATAAAATGATATAAAAAAATGTATTTTTTGTTCAATTCACACTAATTATAATAAAAATTTTAATTTAATAAAACACATTTAAAAACAATTTATGAGATGTTGTTACTACACCCCTGGTACAGGAAAGCCGACACCAGGCCCAGAAGACCCCGTCGCAGGTGACTGGCCCATGCCTAAGAGTAAAAGGCAACTTCATTTAAGTGAGGAACCACGAAGTCTGAAACGCTGTAGGATTCTGACCCGGACCTACTAAACCTCAAGACAACGCTCCACCAGAGCGCTTCTAATGGTTAAATATTGTATATCTCTAATTGTATGCGTGCAGTGTTTATGAGAGTGTAAATATATCTGAGAGTGCTCTAACCTGTGCATAAAGTATCTCAAACCAACCACACCCAGTTATAATCTG
>BPLR01012028.1:0-22319 GCA_021605095.1 Caerostris extrusa | reverse complement strand
AATTTATTAGTAATTACAAATTCAATTAATTTTTTTTATTATAATTTATCGCATACTTGAATATGAAAATGTTAATTTAATTTGAGCTCAATAAAACGATAGATAAAAATTTTTTCCTCGTCCATGATGTTGTTTCTGTAGATAATTACACATGCAGTTTATTGGAAAATTGTTAACAGTTGTTAAAAGCGTAGACAATTTATCACAATTGTTGAGAAAGTAAACATATGAAACAATTTCTAAAAATTAGAAAATTTAAAATATTAGACAATTGTTTGTTTACCAAATTACAGGCAATTGTTAAAATTGTTTGAAACTACTTATTAATTTATTAGTATTTACAGATTCAACTAATTGTTAATATAATTATAACTCAGTATCCAATTTTTTTTATTATGTTATTATTCTGTAGCTTGTGCCTAGCCATAAAATTACAAATAAATCCCTATAATTTTAATTAAATAAAAATAATTTTTTACCTTATGCTTTTGTTTTGCTTTTACATGGTGGCTTGATCTAAAATTTTTAGTTAATGGTTAAAAATTAATCAAATCAAAGATTATTTTTAATTAAAGTTAAATGTTTTAAATATTCGACTTTTGAAGTTTATACGATTTTGATCCTTTTTAAAAATACTTTTTTTTCAATTGTTGTATTATATAGGTTTTACTTTTTTAATTTTTTATTTATAAAAAATTATTCATAATTTTTTCTTTACAAAGTGACAAACACCAATCCTTAGTCATTAACAATATTTTGCATCTGCGATTAAGACATCCTCTTAATTCTTTTTACATTTTTCCTCTACTAAATTTACCCAAAAATGTAGAAATCTCGGAAAAAAAATTCTATGAATTAATTTTCAAAAAACTATTTTCAATAAGCCTACATAAATAAATGAAATTGTCTTTCTTTTTTATTTGTAGCATATTTATGAATGTTTCTATTTTGTATTGTGACAATTTAAATGGAGATTGAGTAATTTTGCTAATTAATTATTAAGAGATGGGATTTGTGTAAAAAATTAAATATAGTGCCATTCTTTTATTATACTAAACTAATATTTATGTCGCCAAAATGCATTATATATAAATAATCAATTTATATATAATCTGTTATTATTAATATATATACATTTTTATTAATGGGCAATGTTTTTATTTTATTTAAGAACTAATTTGATAATAACATTTGATATCCTAAATTAAACTTTATAAGAAGATATGTTGACTAGAAAAAGTAGCATAAGATTTTGGAAGCAAAGTTTAATATTTCAAATTTTAAACAAAATTCAAGAAAAGAACAAAAGCAAAACTTTGCATGAAAAACTCAAATTTCATTTTTCGCGTTTTTTATTTATTTATTTTTTTGTCTGCGTCTTTTTCCCCCGTATTTTTCCCCTTTGCAATACTTATTCGAATGAAAAAGTGCCATATATTGATTTATACAATATTCAGAATTCTTCGAAAGCAAAATTCAAGAAGTTAATTTTATCTGAAACTTTTGAATGTCCTTTTAACTTCTCTCCGAAAATTGATTTATTGAAATTTTGAATCGTACGATATAAGATTTTTCACGCATCAGAAATCAGCAAAATGGTTTTTTTACGAGTGTCTTTTTTCACCAAGAATTGATCTGTTAGTATATAATTTTATTGTTATAAAACTGAATAAAAAAATGCAAAAAAAACCAAAATCATAAAATATTTTTAAACTATTAAATATCATACAAATTATTGTGTATATTATGCTTCAGATTTAAAAAAAAATTATTTTCATGCACATTTTAATATAATGGTGTTTGAAACATTTTAATTCACAACGCGTGGTGTGCACGAAAAATTAGAGTTAAGTTTAAGAAACAAGAAAGTTAAGTCAAACGAAAAAGTATAAAAATATAAGCACAATAAATTTGCATGCTAGTAAGTCCTGAGTTATATTTCACGAAGAAAGATGTGAAATCCTTTAATACCTTTTGCTGAAGTGCAAGTTCCAAATTTTAATAGCACGAGGTACCCTCATGGTGCATCAAATGGAACGAGGAATATTGGAAAAATTATTATTTATCAGGTATTAAAAATTATTTATTAATTAAAATAATTTTATTAAAATTTATTCCATGTGTTGTATGTCAGAGTATAAAAAATTAAATTAAAAAAGATTATCAAATACTTTTATATAAGATGGGTCTGAAGCAGCTTAATCAATAACGCGATGGACTTAGTATGTTTTGGAAACCTAACAAGTAAAGTTACGTTATACTGCAGAGATTGAAACCTCTGTGTCTAACTGGAGATGGTCATGGTAAATTCCCCGCCCCACACTTCTCAAATACCCTTCGTGTAATTATTAGTCCGAAATTTCGCTGAAACAATATAGGTACAGTTTAGTAAATTCCTCACGATACATCAAAGGATGAATACTTTTTTTAATTCTATTTTCATGAGGCATTAGATTTTATTAAAACAATTCTTGAGTAATAGTTCAAAAATCATCTTTAAGGGAACTGCCATGCACTTTTATACGAGATGAGCAACCTAATCAATAATGCGTTGGATGTACTAAGTTTGTAGGATTCCTTCGAAACTTATCAAGCGAAATCAGGTTACATCGGAGTATTTACCAGTGCCTATACCGGAAATAATCACAGTAAAATGTTTATATCACCCTAGTACTCTAATACCTTTGTATAGGTGTTCGAGTACTAGAGGGTTGGTTCAATTACTACTGTGGATTGTTCCATCAATTGTAATGGAACAATACGTGACTTTAGTAATATATTACAATATAGGTACAATTCAGTATTTATTAAAGGATGGATATTTATTAAATTCTATTTTTATGAAATATTAAATTTTTTTAAAAAAAAAAATTCTGTCTGTTGGGGGTAACAGTTCAATCATCATCTTCAAAAAGAACTATCATACTCTTTTATACCAGATGTATATCGATCTATAACGCTGGGATGTATTAAGTTTTGAGGATTCATTCGAAACTTATCAAGTGAAATCAGGTTTCACCGGAGTGTTTACCCGTGTTTGCATAGGAGATAGTCTAAATTTGTATCCCTTTTCCTAGTACTCAATACTTTTTGTATAGGTGTTAGTTTCAAATTGCGTGGAACAATATAGGTACACTTTAGTAATATGCAACAGTATAAGTACAGTTCAGTATTCATCAAGGGATGGATATTTTTTTAAATTCCCTTTTTATGAAATGTTAGATTTTATTAAAATAATTCTGTGTGTTCAAAAATCATCATCTTCATGCACTTTTATATAAGAATGAGATGGAGCAACCTAATCTATAACGCATTGGGTGTACTAAGTTTTTGAGGAATCATTCGAAACTTATCAAGTGAAATCAGGTTACACCGGAGTGTTTATCCGTGTCTATATCGGAGATGGTCATGGCAAATTTTTACCCCCTTCCTTTCTAATATTCCAAAGGCTTTTGTATAGGTGTTAATTTCAAATTGCAATGGAATAATACAGGTACACTTTAGTAATATATAACAATATAGGTACACTTTAGTAATATATAACAATCTAGGTACACTTTTTTAATATATAACAATATAAGTACACTTTTTTAATATATAACAATAATCTGGCAGTTAAGTATTCCTCAAAGGATAGATATTTATTATACTCTATTTTTATCAAATGTTAAATTTTATTAAAGCGGCGTACTAAAACTTGGGAATTCGTTTGAAACCTGGCAAATGAAGTTAAGTTATACCTGAGATGGCTATGATACACTTTCATGATTTTAATCTTCTCCAGAATAACGTAGGTGCAGTTTAGTAGGATCCTTAAGGTGCCGTAAGGAGTTTGCTGAATATCCAATTTGCCTCAGCTTTCAATGGAAAATAAATCAAAAGCATTTGAAAAGAACCGGAACGTTGATATGCACATTTTAATAAGATTGATAAATGCTTTCAATAAATATATACATCGACATTTGATCTTTAAGAAAAAGCCATAAACTATTAAAGTATAAAGTATTTTTAAGATATGCTTTATGAATTTTTATTATTTGAAACTGAATAAAATTTGAAAAAGTCACTGAGATTAGCTTTTCTGTGTAAAAAACGGCTGCCTTAAAGGCAATATAACAAACCAGTACTATATCATATTGAATTCTATCCTATAAAACAAATGCATGAAAATGAAATACTGTTCGACTGTAAAAGAAACTTTGAATTTCTTTTGTTTTAAACATAAACTATTTTGAGATTTGAATGTATTTTATTCCAAAAATACGTAAGTGCTCTAAAATATGTTTTAAAAATGGACACCATCAAAATGACAAACTGTCGTATTACAGTAGTATTTTTTTTGTGACTTCGGATTCATATTTCTTTTATTAAATTTTTATTTTAAATAGACATTAAAATTCAAAAGCTATGCGTGGGTGACATATAATCTGGTTTTGGAAAGCTTATCTGCAATCTCAAAAAACTTCTTTTGTTATAAAGAAAAAAAAACCTATTCAGATTCTCTTTTAAAATCTATTTTTATGCTCCTCCACTAAACCTATCAGTTACATTTTTATTAGAAAATTGGATTTTACTTTTATCTTTTTTCCATTTCATTGAACACTTTAACAAATCAAATGGATATTTTTATGCCAAATTTAATTTAATTATATCTTGTTGGAAACCATTTGTTATAATGTCTAATTTTATTCAGTAAGTTTTTCTGATTTTAGAATTCCTTTATGACTGTGAAAATTTAGATTTCCTTTATGACTGTCCTTTTAGATGTTTAAAACATCTTCTCTTGGCCCCTCGATGCCACAGGTTTTGGGTTCCAGTCTCTGAGGTAAAAAGGATGTTTGTAGTGGTTCGGAATTCACTTTAAACAATAGGTCCTGATCTAACATGAGTATAGAGTGTTGGGCGTACGACTGACAACCCTGCCCTTAAAAAGAAAAACATCTCTTGTTCCGGAATTTGACAGTAGGAAATGACCATGGTCCAACACGGACTGTAGTACCAAGGTGTAAGTTAGTTAGTCAGTTAGTTAGTTATAGCTTCTTAAAATTTAAAACAATATCATACTGTTTTCTTTTAAAAGATATTTAAATGCTATAATTCATCTCATTTGTTGTGGCATGTTTAAAATTATTTCTGGAAGGCATCATTAAAATCAAATCTTGGACATTCAAATTTACACATTGGATTTATAAACACTATTATTTTTCTCTTAAGGAAACATGTTTTATTTATGTATCATGATGTTAATTCTTGAGAGTGAGGTGTATCTTCCATGACAATTTTCACCGATATAATATGTGTAATTGGGTCAAAAAATTCCCATAATGATTGCCTGCCATCCATTAGGTGTTTGCTGGATGGTAGATTTCTTTTCTAAGGTTGGCAGTCCTATTAGGAAAGGCACTGAGCCACCCAGCAATCATTTTGTTACTGTAAACGAAAACTGTAGATTGTTTCTGACAAAGCGGTGTTTTCATTCGTAGGATTTTAAAATATTATCTTCAGATCAGTATACCAACAGCAAATTCTACTGTTTACTATATAAATCACCATCTAAAGTCTTTTAAATGCGGAAGAAAGCGCAAGAAAACTGTACGACGGAAGAAATGGTAATGTGCGAGTTGCTATCGCATAAGCGTTTTCGGCAAATTCGCAAAAATATTGAAAATGGCTTCTGACCTTTCCTCGTTCACATCAGATGAGAGTGTTCAGTGCGTTTAACAAATTATACTACGTTGACAGATAAACTACCATCAATGCTACCTCAGAATTTCACATAAAATTGCTCACAGAAAGCTTTATGTTCATTTGACTTTATGTAGTATCAACAGAGGAAGCTCCGCTTGCTGGCAGCTCAGTCATTCTTTTCAATGTATTAATTAAAATTTCCTGTTTTCCCTTTTGAATATATTCTTATATGTTCGTATTCTCCTTCTTTTTTAAATTTATATTAATTTTAATTTAAAAAATTAAAAATAAGGCATAACAATTCAATGACCATAGATCAAAGACAATGCTTTCAATAATCAAGGACAGTAAGCTTGTGGTTGCTCGGCAGCCTAGAGCTTCGTTCATCTTTCATTTGATCTGATGTTCATTTGAAAATACATCGTGTTCGCTTAAGCATTTTTCCGAAAATGTTATTTCTTGAGCAATATATATACATGAGAAATATCATGTGCAGGGGCCAGATTGACAATACTGACGTAGATGACACCTTCTTGAAAAAACTTTAACTATTGATCAGATATGGTGTTGACTTTGCAAAACGGAGTGAAAGCAGAAGTAATATAGAGCTGGAGGTATTTATTTTTCGATTACAAGGACACGATTCATATTGAATTCGTGGGCGTGATTCACATTCATCAAGGACAAACTGTCAACAAAGAACTTTACTTGGGGATTCTTAGAACGATACAAAACTCAATTTTACGAATGGATAGAGAACGATTGGATTGTGTTTCAGGACAACGCCCCTGTGCATATGAACTGCGCCCCTTCTTGATATTGAAAAATACTTTGACAGGCAAATTGCTACAGGAATGTTACTGCAGGAGATTCACAATGTTACCTGCAGGCAACCTGTTTGACCTAACCTGCAGCTAAAAATATTTTCTGAAAATGATTTCCAGTGTGTTTAGAAAAATTTTACGAACAGTGGAATAAGTGTGCATATGCAGGAGGATAGCATTTTAGAAGAAAATTAAATTTTAAATTATTTTTACATATTTTCAATAAATTATTATTGAACATTTCCGGGAACCCTTTTAACCTGGCGTATCGCATCTGAAACAAATCGAAATTTTCATAAAATTGCTTCCTTCAAAACATTATTTAAAGGAGTCATTGCAACATACGCCATAAATGGGAATCGAATGCAGGTGTAGCTGCTTCTGGGGAAAAATGGTTTGGCTTAGTCTGTCGCTCTACGGTCATTTTTTGCACACTTTAGGTTAATTAGACCAGGACCTACAGATTAACTTAAATTCGAACCGCTGACAAACATATACGCCACCGCCAGGATTAGAACCTGAAGCACCAAAGGCCAGAGCGCTAACCGTGGATAAATGAGTCTTTGCCATGTATGTTGCTATTTATCCATGTATTGGACAATACTTTTTTTCAAGTAGAAAAAAAAAAATATGTGTATGGAAATTGTCTATATGTATATTGTATACGTATTATGTAAACTAATATGTGCGCAGCATAATGACTGTTAAAAATAAGGTTCTTTTAATTCATTTTTGTCTAAATCTTTAATACAGTTACATTAACAAGGAACATTGTTATTCTGTAGTTTAAGTAATCATAAATAAATCAAATTTATATATATATATATATATATATTCAAAGCACTATTACTAATGTAAGTAACATTTAAATAAGTATAGTGAATGGTTTAGAAAATTCAGCGAATTTTCTCAACTACAGTTACAGCCTCTATTTATAATCTAATTATAATAGTAAATATTTAGTTATAGGAATAACTCTAACATAGAATGTCTATTCGAGTCTACGCAAATTTCTGTCCATCTAAATACATACGACCATTTTAAAAATAAAATTGTAGTAAATATTTTATAGAAATAAACTTTGAATATTACTTTATATAATGTTTATGGTATGAAAAATGGGAAAGTCTTTTTTTTTTATTCTTAATAAAAATACTATTTCGTATAATTACAATTGTTGAATAAAGTTTAAGTAATAAATTTAAGTAAATCATTATAAAATAAAATAGTACTAAATACAGAAAATACTTTAAAGAAAATTTTTATCTATAAAAGTATTGATAGTTTTCAGTAATAAAAAAAAAAATTATATAATATTATAATCAATAATATAAATTTATATTATATTTTAATATAAATTTATGTAATAAAAATAAAATGCATTAATTTCTAAAAAAAAGTAATATAAAAAAAAATTTTTAAAAGTCAATTCCTACTTTTTTTCACTCTATTGCAGAAAGTCCTTTATAAATAATTTGCATTCATTTTTTAAGTTTAACAGGCGCCATCTAGATATATGCAACTTAAATCTAAAAAAACCTAAAATAAATTAATTTAATTTAATTACTGAATGAATATTTGAAAAAAAACCGTATTAACATCAAGTGTCATTCACTACAAGTTCAAAAAAATGTATTTAAACTTGACTGTGGATGAATAAAACGTATTTTATGAACGATTGCAAATTTGAACAAGATATATATATATAGGGAGAGTGTGAGCTAATAGAAGGAATTGAAAAATAAATATATCTAACTGTAATGTATAATTTATCATTTCGATTAATAAATCAACATAGGAATAACTTTTAATAACGTTTTTCTCTGAAAAACTTTTTTTCGATTAACTTTACGAAATTTTCTTTTGTGTTCCCTTGCATTAATGACATTAAAAGATTTTCTTGATTTTCCCCAAAATAAATTCTTCATTTACATAGTCCCCGTATGGCAATGTTTGGATAAACCTTTTTGTAAGCTTTTTTTTTTTTTTTCCGTGAAGATGATTTCGACGGGGAAAAAGTTGTTTGAGAATTAACCAAAAAACGTTTGGAGAAAGTTACACAAGTCGTTACTTTAATATTAAATGGATGCCTTTAGGGAAAAAGCTTAGTAAGGTCTTAAATTAATTGCTCCGCTGGGAGTAAAATACGATTAAAAAAAAAAAAAGTTTGTGTTCTGTAAGAAGAAAAGAAGATTTAATCTGTTTCTTTTGTAAAAGTTTTACTAAAAATATTGCTGTAAATCAGCAAAATGCATTTTATAAAATAATAATAAAAGAATTTATCAAAATAAAAGCAATTTCAAAACATTAGCTTAACAGTAAATTATAAATACACTAAAATAAAATATGTAGTTTTGCAGAATTTGTATTTGATTATAAATACAGTTTACTAAAATGTACCTGTCTACAATTTACTAAAAATGCATATTTATCCTATAAAATGCTTTCATTATATCATTAATTTAAAATAAGTATGAATTTAAACTGAATATATAAATCAGTCAAGCGAAATCTCAAAATGCTTTTAATAATAACTTATTGAGAGAATGATAATCGTGCGTCATTTTTATATATAATCTCCCTCGAGCAAATGCGCCCTGATGGCCAACTGGCTAGAGCTCTGGACTTTGGTGCTTCCGGTTCGAATTCAGGCGGTGGCATGGGAGTTTCTTAATGGTTTGGAATCTACCTGTAAGTTCAACTGTAGATCCCGAACTAGTGGCCCTTAACCCGAACTAATTAGCCTCATTGAGGGGTATTAGCCTAACAAAATTATCATAGAGCAGCAAATCAAACCCTCAAGCAATTTTCTAATAATTGAAAAATGACTGAATTTCTTTAAAAATTATCTTTATTGAACATGAATCCTGTTACACACATATTAATGCAACTATTATCCAATCAAAATTTTTTTTATCTTTCAGTCCCACTTGAGTGGTCTAATCCAATCATAATCACTAGAGCGGCGTTGAGAAGGATGAACTTATTTGAGTGGGATGGATTATTAAAGTGGCTTGTTTCGTTACTTTCAAAGTGAAAAAAACACACCGTATCCACTGAAATAATAAGTTTATAGCTGCTCGCATATTCAACATTTATCCTCCGTAGCTTAATTGCATAAATCGTGCATTTTATCCCACATTTTGCAGAAACCAATGATGAGGATTTGTAGTTATATGACTCACCGATGATGATGCATACCGTAAACTCATTGTAGTCAATTTACTTCAAATGAAAGAACAAAATTTACCCATGCAATATTGACTTAAATCGGATGAGACAAACACTCAGTATACAGGTTTTCAACCCTCTTTGAGCGTTCCAGTTTCGGACAGTATGAGTAGAGTTTTGTTATCCTGCAAAAATGACACCTGTTGTCATCAGTTCGTTTTTGATTTGCTTATATTGCTGATCTAAGGTGGTTTTTCAGAAGATCTCAATGAGGGGTACTAACGTCTCTCCCTGGTCGGGTAGTGTTCATTTTTGGTCAATGATGCATTTTTGTTCCCAAAGAAAAGCAATATACGATTCATATAAAGACAAATGCCACTCTCTTTTCTATTCAATTAATCTATTTGATGATGTTACAAACATTTTTCATCACATTGTGGTTTCTTTCCATGAAAAGTTTTAATAGGGTTTACACCTTCCCCTGGTGAAGATGTAATAACAAGACGGTGTACTTTGGAGAGTGCTACCAGTTTTGGAGCTACTATGACGACAACTCTGCACTACTGGACCTCAAAGTAGAGTGCAACGTACATCTATCTCCTCTTGGAGCACTCCGGGTAACGTCTAATACGGCAAAATTATCTACAAATACGGTCTTCAGTCTGGCTCTCAGTGTGAGTCTCTAAGAATTCTGCACTGGAACTCAGGTGGATTGTCCCAAAACAAGAGAGAAGATTTTAAAAATCTTCCCTTGTTTTGGTGCTCTTTTCATTGAATATATTGCCGCCAAAAACAGTCACAAGCCCTGGCCCGATTATATTCATGATATCCCTGGATAGCCTCGAGAAAACTCAGTAGCATTGCTACGGTTTTTCTGTGGTCACGATTGTATCATCAAGCACATTCACAGAATTAAACTGACTTCTGGCCCTCTCTGTCTCTTGTGTGATAACCAATAGGAAGAAGGAATATATCCCACCTTGCTTCGTGTTCTGCACCGTCTCCTGTTTCTTTATGGAAGCGTTATCGGATTGCCAGATTTAAGTTGATGGATTAACTGATGGCATTTGCTTCTATCTTGTTCTTTGTATTTATTTTTATGATATCTGTTGTCCTGTAAACTTGCCATTGGAAATAATAAAAAAAAATCTCAAAGTGGGAGATACCACACACTAAAGAGCAGTGGAGCAATCCAGAAAATGACAATAGTCTTAGGGTCGCTAGAGGGACCATTTAACAAAAATAAGGAGGCATTGAAAAATAAAAAAGGAACAGGAGAGAAGAAAATTAAAAAAAAATTATCTTGTATGTTTTAGCGTTTGTATGGCATTATTTTTCAGGTAAACATTTAAAATGAAAGTTATAACAGGTCAAGTTTATTGAAAGATCTTAGCAAACAAGTACATGTAGGTAAACGTGTCAAATTCAAAAATACTGCTGGTAATAGAACTATTAATTCATTTGTAGCAAGGTTCATTCTTCAGTGGCCTTATTGTCAGTAGCTTATATCATCTTTCGTTATCTTAATTTTCGATTAGTAATGCACATGCTACTACAGCTGATTAATAAATAATTTTAGAATTTAATGCTTCAAGGTGTCTCAATTGCAATATCTTTATTTATTTTGTCGTAAGATTAAGTTAACTATATAAATGCATAAAATATAGTAATTTTTTATCTTCACCGTTTAGTTTCTGCACTTTAAGATTTTCAGGGAACGTAGAGTAATTTATTTTTTTTTCTCTGAATGACGGAAAAAAAGTTCGATAACCGTGTTCTACACTCTTCTACCATTTACTGGCCATAATGTCAGCTTACAAGATGGTGATTTTTAATTTTAAAAGCTTAAAGTCTTTATATTTTGCTAAAGTAATTTTCTCAATCTTTTTTGCTAAAAATAAGTTTGCTAAGTTTGTAAGTGTTTAATGTAACAACTATATGTCGTTTTATGTAGACATATTTTATCAGTTAATTTTCCAATTATATTATCGCATGTAAAGGGATATGATCATTTTTAAAGAAATCTTTACTATATTTTCTTCATAAAATGCAATACCATTATGTACTTTTTGAATTGTAGATTTAAATGTAAATATTTATTATTTAAAAATAGAACCACTGTACTTTTAGGGCACAAAAGTATATTGTATTTTTCATGATAAAGGTCTTTTAGGATAATTTTTGGATAAATTAATTTATAAATAAGAATAAATTCAGGATCATTTTAGATGTTTTTCATTACATCCTTTTTGAATTACTGAACAGAAGAACTGTACTTTGAGTGATAATTTTTTCGCTTAAAAGACGATATCTTTATCAGGCTAAAGGTACAACAATTCATCATTGAAATGGCAGACTTCACTAGAATATACTTAACAATAAGAATGGTATAGCTGCATCAGTAATAAATTTTCCAAGGAATGTATCAATAGAGTTTAAAGTATGAATAATCATTTTGTCTCAGTGGAATTTTAAGCTTTGAGAAGATTGGTATAATTGAAATAAATTTCATCTATAAATAAGTCGTAAAAAATATATAATATGGTAAGTTCATTTTAATATTTTGTTTTTCACTTATCCCAGTTTAATTTTGTTTTATAGGGCGAATCATTGTCATTATAAATATCTTGCTGAAATACTTTAATATATAAGAATTAATATAACGACGTAGTTGTTGGAACAAATTTTAAAAATAATTCTTACTATCAAGGGAACTTGATGCTCCAGTAATAGGGAAATATAACACCAGACGTTGTTGTAAAAGAAGATATTTTCATTTGTTTTTTTTTAGAGTCAGAATGATTGTTAAAGGGACAGGCATTTTAGTGTGTCATCCTTACATTATCGGTCCTTTTTTAGAACATCAAGCACTTGATTCTTGGATTGTTCACCACTACTACTACTACACCACACCACATCACTGTGCCTAGAGCTGAGTTGCCCTATACAGTTTGGGAATGATGTGGGTGAAATGAATGGACGCACGATGGAGGCGGAAAAGTTTTGCATAATTCCCTTTTGTGGTACAGAAGCTGAACAATGGGGAAAATTCATACAAGAACATTTTCATGGAAGAACTAAATATCAAAAATTAAAAAAAAAAAAAAAAAAAAATTTTTTTAAGAAGGATGAAATATGAAATGCGAAAATATAAAAACGTTAGGTAAGATATTACAGAAAGAAAAAAAATTAAAAACAATATAATACAATAAACACTACATATGAGATTATACAAATCAGAGAGCTGGAGGAATATTCATCAAATCAATTATAATAGAATTTAGAAAATATTAATAGCTAAAAATAAATAGACAGAAGGTAAGAAGCAGTTGCTGCAAAATTATGGACAAGGGAAATAAAAAAGGTAGGAGAAATTACATAAGATATAAATAAGCTAGGTGTATAACTAGAAAAATGGTGTTTACATAAAAATTTTTTGATTGTGCAATTTGGAGTCTAAATGAAAAAAAGAAAAACGAATTGTTTCAAATTTAGTGTGCCCTAGAAATATGCTCATGCACTCACTTAAATTAATACATTATAATACAAAATTTCGTTTGATACATACACAAGCATAAATTGTTTTGAAATACAAATTACTTAAATATGCAAACATAATACGGTTATGTTACCTTAAATATATACACAAGCAAAGATTATTTTATAAAGCTAATTACCTTACATAATACACAATCATTAATTTTTTTTCCCTTTTTTTTTTTTATGCAGAGAATTACCTTAAATATTCTAACACAGTATATGCATGCACTTAGATTACTGATTGTTCACCACTAGATTCGACGATATATTTTTCAGATCCATCAATATACAGTATTCGAGGTTTGCTACAATACCTCCGCATGTTATTTTATCAGTCTTGACCAAAATACTCCAGAAGGAAAGCAGGAACGCTTGTGCTTTCTTCCCATTGTCATCGATTCCAGTAGAAGGAATTAATGGATTTAACACACACATTCTATAGATTTAACAAGTATATCCTCGTACACAATGAGCTTCAGTTTGGCATCACTTGTCGAATTAAAGCTTCAGCGCTTTCGAACCAAAGACATTCAGATCTAAAACCCAATGCCTACCCATCAGGTCCCTTCGGTCCTTACTTTTAAAGTAAAAATCATTCAGTTATTAAATACAATTAATGAAAGCATTACTAATGAATACATACTTGTCTGTCAGGCTAAGCTGATGCTAAAAAGACGGATGAAGTTCTATATGGAGATATCAAAGCTTAGATAATTATTTCAACATAAATAATATTAATTACACTGATTAAATAAAAAAATATAATAAAAAAATTTTTAAAAACTAAGAAAGTTTCTATATTATTGTTTTACCAATAGTTTACTTTCAGTATTTATTGCGATAGTATAAATAATTTCTAGAATATATCTATAGAAATAAATAAATCAATTTCTATTAATCTAATCAATTGATGAAATCTATTTGAATTATTGAAGTTTATAATTATATTGATCAAATTAATTTCTTTTGTTTAATAGATATCATGTGTAATCTAAATAATAAATAAATCTATCAATACTAGAGGGTCAGTTCTATGACAATATGTGCACATAAATAACCCAGATAATAAGAAAATATATAGAGAGATAAGTTAATTTTTTTTTTTTTGAATTTGAAGTCATTTCCCAAAGAAAAGTTTGTCAGGCATTTAAAATCGACTCGTGTTTTACTTAATGTTTTCTATTTCGCTAAATTTTGGCAGCAATCTCTTTATTAAATATATTTAAAGAAAAGATACAAATATTAAATAACAACATGATTTTGTTACATCTACTCTGCTACAAATAAATTTTTATGATTTAAAATTACTAAAATTTGTTTTAATCATTAATTATTGATTTTAAAGGAAACCAGTTTTAACCTTTAACCTGTAAGCTTTATTTTGCTTAGAGCCCAGCTGTGATTAAAAGTTTGAGAGACCTGGGCTGGAGAAAATGATTATGTATCGGATCGTGTTAACTCAGCTCTAGTGGATGCTTCAGAGGAAGAGTTTGGCATTCGAACCCGTTCGCTAATTAAGCATACTTAACATGGTAGACTGACTTGAACTTCGGCAACATGCTATGCTGTCAACAGGCTGTTTGTGTGGGTTGCCCGATTTTCCTCACATTCATCACACATGGGAATCGATTATTAAAATAGACCAGGGAGGCATTACTTCGCCTTTCATTATTCGGGAATCAAGATGTTCTCCAGTACAGTTTAGCCCAAATATTTTTTTTTCCCATATTGCTTGATTAATCTCTTCATTTATGAATACCCCCCTTTTCTCATAACGATCCCTTTAAGCAAAAAAAAAAAAAAAAAAAAAACAATTTAAGTACCAATATTCTTAAATTACCTAGCAAATTAATCAAACGACTCAGGCAGATGGCACTCATGGGCACTTATTTTTTATTTTATATTTTACTATAAATTTCAATTTTTTCAACAATGTATCCTATCATCAAAACAAAGAGCATTATAATAATTTTCAGCCACATAAACTTCAGATGAAAGTTCACAATTATTCACCATGATGCTGAAATTTTCAAAAGCGATTTTCAATTATATCAAATGAGATCTTTGAGCTTGATTCATGGTGCTAAGTTTTCTAAAAATGATATTCAAATGAATGGCAGATGTAAATCAAATCAAAAAAAAGTATGAAACCTATTTAGTTATTTAGTAGTAATTTACGTATAAGACGAGAATGCTCTTCAGAAAAGCTCCATGTTCCTGAAGGTCAAAAAATATTTTTATTGCTTCACAATTGAATTATTAATATTCTTCTATCACTGCTGCCGTAGAAAATAATGAAATTCTTTTTAGAAGTATGTTTGTAAAGGGGAATTAGTTTAAAAGTTCTATCAAATTCTTTTTCAGATATTTATAATTACTTAACTTGTTAAAAGATCATTTATTTGAATCGGGTTTGAAATTCAATTGCCTTAACTATTTCATCTTGCCTGAAGGAATGGCATATAATTTATTAATTTTAGCTGACTTTCAGATAAAAAAATTTAACTGTCTCTAAATTTTCACAGTACATGATTGCCGAAAATTCAATGTTTTCATCAGAGACTCAGTTTGAAAATAGTTATTAAACTGTGTTATAATCCAATGTTTAAGTTGTTTATTTCTGGAAAAAGCATCGCAAAAGTAAGTAATTTATTGTAGTCAATCGTCTTCAACTGAAGAGAGTGGTCTTCAAAAAATGTTGAATTTCTTGTCTCGATTCAAGCAATCTTATGAGTACTATTACCCAATGGCATTTTCAATGGGTAAAATAATGTTCATGAAGTCTGGCCGTCACTATTTTATATAGTCTTGAGTATGTTAAATTGACTTCAAAAAAGGAACTAACTTTTACAGGGTGATCGAATATTTTCTTAAATGAATATTTCAGACGCCTGGACGCCATATTTTGGCTGAAAACATACAGCAAGAGCTACAACCTACATAACATCTATATCTGTATTGCATAAACCATGTCAAATAGCCAGACATAAAATTTCAGACATCATAGCAGTTTCATTTTCACAGCAATAACTCATGGCATTAAGTGTGTTCTGATCTGTTCGGTAATTGTATACTGTGTAAAATATTTAAGACAGTAAAAGAATTTCTGCTGTCATTTTATCGGACAACAATTTTGTAATAACAAGCGAAACCGCCAGATTGGAAACATCAGTGCTTTCCTCCACTTGTTTTAGAAACATGAGACTATTTTTTATTATTTTTTCAACTACTGTTGATATTCAATGTCATAAGACGTACCAATAATTCTTTTAGGAAACTATATTGCTTAAGAAGGGAATATTGTTAATTTTTAAAACGTGGTCTTCTTCGAACAAACATCAAACAATGTCTGGGATAGAAGGAAACAAAAATAATTTTTATTACAATACGATAAAGTACTCTGTTCGATGCTTTACCCACATTCTCATTAGTTTGCAGTTAAGATAAAAGTGCTTAGTTCAGGACCGTTTGAAAGAATTATCGTCTTTATGTTCATAACCTACATTGTTTGTTTCTGAATGAGGATTTAATATAAATGTTTTCACAACATTGAGCGACAAAATATACTAACAAATACTGCAAGAGGTTTTGGACAGTTCATCACCCATTATTGAAAATTCCTAAGACAAATATTTATTAAAGTTTCTAGAGGAGCACTTTCGTTATTTTTTTCTTTCTTTGTTGTTTTTTTGTTTCTTTGCGCTTGTAAATCCTTAGACTACTTTTCGAAATACTTGCAGTTTCCAATTCTGCGAGTTGAATTATAATGGTATTTGCAACTCTCTTAGATTACCAATTTTCAACCACTTATCCATTTTGATACACAAAACAGTATTAAATAAAAATGAAGTCATTCAACGTATGAAGCGGAATACTTCAAATTTAGCTGTTATAAAAAAGGAATTGATCTAAACTTATCAATACACAATCGAACATTAAAATGATGGCTTGCATTCAATAGCATTTGAAATAAAAATACCGATGTCGGAAGATCTGAACTGATTCTAGATATCTTCAGGAGAATTACTAAAACAAAAATAACTATAATAAATAATAATAAATAAAATATATAAAATAAACTAAAATAAATAATAATATAAAAAATAAATAAAATAACATAAATAACCCAACATAAGACAGAAGTAGATTCCTCGTAATCCATTCCGCGATATGATTAAGAGTATACCGGTTAATAATATCATATGATCAATCAATTAATAGGCTTACTTCTATTACTTTTTTGATAATTTTCGTTATAATTTTCCTGTACTCTCAACCCAGCCTTAAATTTAAAATCGTAGGTTCATGATATGAAATACAGTGGTACAGATAAAAGTGTTTGAATGCCATTGACAATTACCACTAAACATAAAACTTTTACAAAACTATTGAAAATCTTGAAGTTTCATAAAAATTTCGAAATTTTATGCTATTTTCCTGAATATTAATTAATATTGTTACATTTAGTGATATCAGAAGTACCCAGCAGCTGCAAACAAATACACAGAGACAAGAGTCGTTAAAGTAGTTGTATAACGATGATCACTTAGTATTTCAGCGTGTTCCAACCTTTTATCTCTTCCGTGTTCCTTGATAAAACTATTCGTTTATGAATGCCTCCTCTCCCCTCATAATCATTTCTTTCACCCATCCCTCTACACAAAAAAGTAAGTATGTAAGTTTTTTTTTTAGTAAGATCAGTTAGTAAATTAATCAAATGACACACATTGATGACACTTAAAGGCTATTAATTTTTAATACATTTTAAAATTTATTTCAAGTTCTCATGAAGCAAGTAATATAAAAATTTAATTAGTCAATTCTTTTTTTCTCTATATTTTAGAAAGTCCTTTATAAATAATTTTCATTCATTTTCTTAAGTTTATCTGGTGCCATCTATTGATAGATACATGCAACTTAAATCTAAAAAAAAAAATTAATTACTTAAATTTAATTACTGAATTAATATTTGAAAAAAATGTATTAACATCAAGTGTCAGCCATTACAAGTTCAAAAAATTTATTTGAACTTGAGTGGATAAATAAAAAGTATTTCTTTAATGACTAATAATTTTAACAAGATATATATAGGGAGGGAGAGGGAGCTAATAGAAGGAATTGAAAAAGGATCAAAGCTAAGCTGATTGATACATTTTAATCAATTTCAGACCAACTAAGCACTAAAATGATTACCTAATTTCAATTTCGTTTTAGATAAAATTTCGTGTATTTCATGTAAATCTACAAACCGTAAGCTCTGAGATGACTCATATTTCTAGTAGAATGAATAGAAACCACATTCATTATTGCACATCGCCATGTAGTAAGTGATTGGTAGAAGGTGTAGTTATTGACAACCAATAATCAATCAATAATTAAGTTTACATGTGTTGCTTCTTTTTTATTTGCCAGTACTAAAATTATTTTCCTCCTTAGGAAAACGTGTACCACAAATTGAGAATCGTTGCTTTAGCAAACATCCTCAAAAAGTGGATGTAACATGAGATCGTTAATAGATCACATGTGTTCTATCTTGGCGATATAACATGAGATCGTTAATAGATCAGATGTGTCCGATCTTGTTAGTATAACGTAAGATTGTAAATAGATCATTATTCTATCTTGCGGATATAACATAATATCGTTAATATATCACATGTGTTCTGTCTTGTGGGTAACACATAAAATTTTAATCAGAAAAAAATTACCCTTTCATTTAGATATCTACTTGTTACTATACTAACTCTAATCGAAATTTGTCATATTGATAGTAAATGATTAAAAGATCAATAATTTGGCGGAAAAGAATTATTTGTTTGACATCATAGAATATTCATATAAAAATAAATAATATTTATTTAATGTAATTACATGTTATTTCAATAAATCATCTTTTATTATGTTATGAATTTAAAATAAATATAAAGTTTTAGAACTTAAACTGACATTTCTCTCATTGATAGAATACCAATTGATATTTTTCAAAAATTTTGGAAAAAAGGAAAGAAAAAATAGGAAAAAGATTATGTTCATCCCCTTGTAATTTCATCTTTCTTTCTTTTCTGCAAGCTACAATTGTCTTTTATATTACTAACAAAAATTCAAAAACAAACGTTAAATATAAATATTTTCATATTCATGAGAAATTGGATATTATTGAAACTAAAAAGAGTGGGTAGCATTTAAAGAGTAATTTTATCAGACAAAAAACATTTATCAGGCTGAATAATATTTTTCTGAGTTTGATAAATATTTTCTTGTAAATATAGTCTAAAAGTGAGATAAACTTTCAAAAAATATTGAAGCTATCAGTCATAACAAATGTATATCGCCATATAATAAATTTCTAACTTTGTTTACGAAATTGCAAAAAATATTATTAAATATTTTAAATAGCTTAACTATAAAATCTATATCATCAAATTCGACATGGAGTTAAATAAAATATTTACCAAAACGTCAAAAATTTTAATAATTTCTCATTCTTTAGTGAAAATTTCAATAATATTGACACATAAATTTTATTTTCTTTTCTTGAATCTGTGTTATGAAGCAATATGTCTTCATAACTAGTAATTCGAATATTTTGTAAACAAAATGTCAATTTTTGAAACGTTTTATATTTTTCCCTGACGCAACATCGAATAAATACGTTGCTAGATTTCACCTAAGGGAATACGCAGAATTACAGACAGAATTTCGAAGAATTGTTATTCGATGGCAGTTATAATGTTGTTTTAGCAAGTTTGTCATGTCACGCGAACATACAATAACATTGCATAGTTGCAAACAATTTATGAAAACATCTAAACTATTTTTAAATCTTCTCTAGAAAAACTTTTAAGCCAATTATAGTAAACAATGTGTTATTATACTTAAATATGTGCATATATTTTTATATATTGATCATTGTGTTCCACTAATGTGTGTCACGAACAATCACTAACAGGACAGATAATTGTAACAGGTGGGCTGAAAAGTTCATAGGCTGATACATAGATGGCGCTACTAGTATTAAATCCATATGATTTTTAGTTAGCCCTACCCTTCAAAAGACAAGTGTATAAATTTGACAGCTGTTGCACTATCAGTGTGAGTTATAGCATTTTTAGTGAAACAACTTTTGTTAGTTTGAAAAAAAAGGAATTTCATTATGTGTTAATTAAAGCATTGCTTTTTGGCGAAAAAAAAAAAAAAAATACTATTGAAGCCAAGGCTTGGCTTGATAAACATTATTCGACTTTGCACCAGGAAAATCAACCATAGAGAAGTGGTTTGCTAAATTTAAACGAGGCGAAATGAGCAGCGAGGACGATGCACGCAATGGACGCCCCAAAGAGGTTCTTACCGACGAAAATATCAAAAAAAGTCCACAAAATAATTTCTGATGACCCTAAAGTGAAGTTGATTGAGATAGCCGAGATCCTAAAGATATCAAAGGAACGTGTTGGACATATCGTAAATGAATATTTGGATATGCGAAAGCTCTGTTCAAAGTGGGTGCCGCGCGAACTCACAATCAACGAAAAACAACAACGAATTGATGATTCTAAGAAGTGTTTGAGCTGTTCAATCGTAATAAACCCGAATTTTGCGTCGATACGTGACGATGGATGAAACATGGCTCCATCATTTCACACCGGAGTCCAATCGACAGTCAGCCGAGTGGACTGCACGTGATAAACACTAAAAATGCTATAACTTCACTAAAAATGCTATAACTCAACATACTAATAGTACAACAGCTGTCAAATTTTATACACGTGTCTTTTGAAGGTTAGGCTAACTAAAATCACATGGATTTAATACTAGTAGAGCCATCTATGTGTCAGCTTTACGAACTTTTTCAGCCCACCTTAGGTGACGCCTTCTGATATAAATTTCAGGTGTGTTATTTGTAATCGTATGGAATAATAGATAGATGATATTGATACATAAGTGATATATGATAATTATATCGTATGTGATAAAAACTATATATTTTTTTTTTTAAACCGGTGTTCACAAATGTTGTCACTATAGCCATCAAGTCACCTCTTTTATAAAAGTAATGATTGAACAGCATATCCACACAGATTTTAAACATATACTTTCCTGCAAGCTAGTTACCAATGGAACACAAACTGGGCAAATAAATCATTATCAGTAACTTCCAAATGATTAAAAAAATACTATGAAGTATTTTTTTTCTAATGCAGCTGGCAAACACTTAAACAGTTGTCTTGGTTGTCTTAAGGCAAGCGCTGCACCGACGTTACTTACTTAGTACTACCCAAGAGGTACGTGTAGCTTGAAGATAAGCTACGGGCGCAGAGTAACACTACCCCCGCAAAGCTCTGCGATCATGGTAGACCGGGAACTATGGTTTAAAGTGGATTCCAGACTACGAAATATAGAAACTATGAATATGAAATGGAAATATGAAATATATATAGAGAGATAGATTAAGAAACGACAAACACATTTATATGAAATTATCTGTATGAAATTCATTCGTTTTAAAATTTTGATGAACATTTTTGATGTTTAGAATCTGATAATTGAATTTAAAAGTGTGTGAAAATAATCGATTAGCACGTTATAGCTCATAATTATATCCCCCACTTGTTAGAATAGGTATTATCGTTTAAATTATGAATATCGATTCATGGCGATAATTGTAAAAGTTGAAACTTTGATGTTCAAAATGCCCCAATGAGTAAAGGAAACTCTTACTAAGGAAAATTTTTTAATTGGTTTGGGAAATAATTTGCTATTTAAAATCAAATATATACGGCACATTATTTTGTATTTGAAAACGTATAAAATAGTAATAATCTCTTGTATGTACAAAAACATTCCGATGATATTTTTATGTAAGATTTTTTCATCAAACAAGAAACCTTGAAATATCTGGAACTAATTTTAATTTGATATTTAAATGTGAAAAGATTCAAAAGGATTCATTTCAGTTCATAAGGGAATATATACGATGAAGAAGGGTTTTGTTTTTTAGTTCCTGACATATGTTAATTGAAATTGCAAACAATTTTTTTTTAGATTAATACATCCCGATTAAATGAAAAACAATTATCTTTTTATTCATTTGAAAAAAAA
>BPLR01012027.1:0-67695 GCA_021605095.1 Caerostris extrusa | reverse complement strand
TACATGTGTCATTTTCCCAAATTGTTGTTACACCACTTTACTTATGACTCTTAAGCCAAGCCACAAAAACCAACATATAAATCAAGCAGCTACGCGTTTGTCTGTGGAACCTAGGAGTGATATAAAAAAAAAGAGAGAAAAGAGCTTTCACAAATTCGCATTAATTTATTAAAGAATTACAGCGCGAGTAATTACTGGGCATTAACTTCATCTACATACATGTCCTTTCGAACTTCTTCCATGCTTTCATGCGCGGATGATTTGCTGTTGTCACAGAAATTTCCATTTCCTGAGAAAAGAAGTGGAAGTTTCTGTTTTTGCGAGGGAAACTTTTCCTGGAAAGTTTTCATTCACTGCGCGAAAAAGAGTTGGTTAGAGAATGATTCTGAATCATTACCTATGTACATAATTTCAAGATGGTATCTCTGAAAAACTTCTGAGCGGTGCATGAATATTCAGTACTCTACTTCCGTTGAAACAGCATGTGATAAAATTACATTAGTAATTTCCATAACTATTTGTCTGTTTAAATTTAATTTAGAGTCTTTTCTTATACATGCGTAGTGAATTAATAAAAAAGCATTTTCAAACATTTTTTGTTTTTCAAATTATAATATGTTCTATTTTTGTTCATGCACCACGTTGGACTAAACCAATTTTACAACACAACACATCTGATCAATAAAACTTTAATAAGATAATCTTTAATGTGGGACATGATGATCGAGTAACTGGCGCTTGGTGCCACATGTTTCGGGTTCCAGTCCTAGTGGTGCCATGGATGTTTGCAGTAGCTCAGAATCAAATTTAAGTTGAAGGACCCGGTCTAATATGACTGTAGAGCGTTAGGATTAATGATGACAACCCTATCCCGTAAAATAAATTAAAAAAAAAAAACATCTACTGTCTAGAAATCTGCCAGTAGGCACACGGCCTTAGCCCACCATGGGGCTGTTACCTCACTGCTGATATTGTTGAAGAATCTTTAATGTGTCCACTTTTATTTTGAAAAATAATTTAGCTTGTATCCTCGAACAACAAAACTGAATGAAGACCACACGCCTATCTGTCCCAAACTTGCATATTATTGAAATACTAACTTGCTATAACTAGAAACTTAGCACTAACTTGATATACTATTTATGTTAGATAACATTTTACTTTTTGTGTGGTGTGATTAAATCATAGTGATTACATGTGGTCCACACTTTTCCCTATTAAATTATTTAAATTTCTCAAATTGTTCTTACACACATTACTTATGACTCCTGAACCAAAACCACGAAGACCAACACATAAATCAGCAGCTACGATCTTCTCTGTTGAACAAAGAAAAAAGACAGAAAAGAACTGTCACAATTCGCATTCATTTATGAAAGAATTACAGCGAGAGTAATTACTGGGCATTAACTTTTATCTACACTTGTCCCCTTTCAACTTCATTCCGCTTCTTGCATGCGCGGTAGATTTGCCGCTGTCACAGAAATTTCCATTTCCTGACAAAAGAAGTGGAAGTTTCTATTTTGCACGCGAAACTTTTCCTGGAATGTTTTCGATTCACTGCTCGAAAAAGATTTGGTTGGGCGAGAATAATTCTAAATCATTACTATGTACATAATTTCAAGATGGTATCTCTGAAAAAAACTTGTGAGGGTGCATGAATATTCAGTACTCTACTACGGTTGAAACAGCATCGGATGTAACTACATTAGTAGTTTCTATATATTATTTGTTGCTTTAAATTTAATTTATTCCGTTCCTTATCCATGCTTAGTAAATTAATAAAAGCCTTTTCAAACTTTTTTTTTTTTTTTCGATTTATAATATTATATATTTTCGGTTCATGCGCCCCGTTAGATTTCTAATCAAATTTTGCAATAAGACAAATGTAATCAAATAAATAAAATTTTAATAAGATAATCTTTAACTTGGGGCCTGAAGTCAGAACGACTGGTCCGCAGGTTTCGGGTTCGACTCCCGCCGATGCCATAGATGTTTGTAGTGATTCGGAATATACTTTTAACAGTAGGTCCCGGACTAATATGCGTTGTATATGTAGAGTATTGGGCGTAGGGCTGACAAAGTAAAATGAAAGCATCTCTCTTCTCGAAAATTTCATTAGGCAGACTGACTTAGCACACCATAGGGCTCCTCCGCCATTGAAGAAGAAATAAAACTCAATAATATTTCAAGTTTAGATTCAAATCTATTCAACATTGTTGCAGAACCTGGCATAAAAATAAAAAAAAAAAATACCCCGAAAATACAGCGCATAGCTTTAAATAAATTATCTGTTCATATTTGTTATGATGATGAAACTTTAATTCTGCAATTTTAAACAATTATCCCCCAACAATTAGTATCTTCATGGGGTTCGAAATTTCATCTCACTTTATCAAATCCAGAAGCCTGATGGCCGAACGGCTAACGCTCTGGCCATTGGTGCCTCAGTCTGTAAGTTCGAATCCTGGCAATAGCATGGAAGCTCGTTTGTGGTTCAGAATTCATCTTAAACTGTATGTTCACGTCTAATTATCCTAAAGTGTGCAAAATAATGACCATAGAACGACAGACCAAACAAATGCATTAACATTTTTATGCTTTTTTTTTTAGTGTTTTTAGTATATTTTGATAATTATTTAAAATAATTTTGTTTAGTTGAATATTAGTTTCCAATTCATTAGTCTATAAGAATGAATTTCGAATGAGCAACTTCTTATTTTTGAATGTAACTGAAAAATTCTTTGGAACAATATAAATTTATAATGTCACTCTTGCTTTTCATAGCGAACTGGTGGCTAAGTGGCTAGCTCTCTGGCCTTCGGTGTCATAGACTTCAAGTTCGAACATTGGCAGTGGCGTGGATATTTGCTGTAGTTCAGAATCCATTTTTAAACTGTAGGTCCCAGTCTGTTTATCGCTCGTATGCATAATATAACCGTAGAGCGACACAACAAACATGATTTTTATAATATTCCAGATTTTCAGTTGGGGCCTTAATGGCCGAGTGACTAGCGCTTTGGCGCTCGGTACCACAGGTTTTGGGTTCCAGTCCCGGTGATGCTTGTAGTGGTTTGGAATCCATTTTAAACCGTAGGTCCCAGTCTAGCATGATCGTAGACGTTGCAGGGGTATTGTACTCCGCGTCCGTAGTTTATCTCCAAGCTACACGCACCTCCTGTATAGTACTAAGTGAGTAACGTCGGCACAGCGCTTGACTTAAGGCATCCAAGACACGGTGTAAGTGTTTGCCAGCTGCATTAGAAACGAAATTTTGCCGCTCCAATTTCAAACAAATAACCTCCGACAATGGTAACTTGAATTCGAAATTTCCTAGAAAAATCCTAGAATCCTAGAAAAAATAGCATTGCATTACTTAAGTTTTGATTTAGTTTTCTTAATATCTTGATAATTATTTTAAACAATTTTCTCAGTTAGATATTAATTTTTAATTCATTAATCTATAAGAGTAATTATCAAATAAGCAACTTCTTATTTTCGAATGAGACTTCTTATTTCGAAAAGTTTGGAACAATTTATTTTATGATGTCACCCATGTTTTTCTTAGCGGCATGATGGCCAATTAGCTAGCGCACTGTCCTTTGGTATCATAGGCTTCATATTCGAATGCTGAAGGTGGCATGGATATTTGTTGTGCTTCGGAATCCACTTTAGACTGCAGTTCCCGGTCTCTTTAGACCTCGTGTGCACAGGATGGCCGTAGAGCGACAAACCACACCAAACTTGCTTTTTATAATACGACAGAATTCATTTTATGTTGCATACAACCAACAGCATCAGTTTAACCAACAGCATCATTGTAGGCATTGAAGACCTACTGGCAAATTCCAAAACATGAGAAAACATCCTTTTTTACAGGGTATGGCTGTCATGCCTACGCCCAATGCGCTATATTCATATCAACCCTGTGGTTTAAAGCAGTTTCCGAACCACTAAAAACATTTATGACACCCAGCTGGATCTCGAACCCAAAACCAGTGACCCGAGCAATAGTGACTTGCTCATCAGTCTCTTATTACATACATAACAAATATATATAGATATATATATAGAGAGAGAGAGAAAAGAGAGCATTTGCGCATGTGCTTGTTGATATCTCTGATACATCGAGTTCCACTTCTCAGTGCTGCAAATAACATAATACACAATGCAAGGAGAACACTATTTTTAAGGGAAACTACACAGCATTTGTATATTTTTTATGGGGGAAAAATATAAATAAAAGGAAAAAAAAATCTTCCTCCAGGAAGCCAGACTATTGATATGCACAACACCATCGTAATTGCATCGTCATCCTATATTTTAATACATTTACACAATCGTGTACAAATACTACTGCTCAGTCTGCTCGTTACTAGCTGCTGATGCTAACTTTAAATAATTAACTGATGGCGATGGCATGAATGTTTGTTAGTGGTTCGGAATCCCCCGTTAAGCTGCAGGCCCCTGTCTAATTAGACTAAAGGTCGCAAAATTATTCACCATAGAGCGATAAACCAATCTAAGCTTCATAATTCGATTCATAATACAATATTAAGATGCTTAGATAGCTTGCAGAAACGAACAAGTAGCATACTTTGTAGTCACCGATTTCAGAATTAAAGTGACTTGTTGTGCTTTGCGACAGTTTGAGTAAGAATCTTCCATATTAGGCATCCATTGGAGTGGAAAATGCAAATCTAGGAAGGTCAGCAGTTTATGCAAATCTAGGAAGTGAGTAAAATTTAATAGAAATTTTTAAGGTATCAAGTAATTCTTAAGGTATCAATATTTATGATAATTACATAACAATGTCAGCCAAAAAGTAGTTGTTATCATTAGATCTTCACATAAATGGTATCATTAGAACAGGTTTGAAAGGAACTAGTTTATGGTGCACTGCAGTTGATTAGCAAAATCAATTTATACAGTTAATTAATTTTTCTAATTCGAATTTTCCGTTGCAGAACTCAAGATTTTCAGCTGAAACAATTCAGTGTATGAAAACTGGTATATTCAAAAATTATTGTGAAATAATTCCCATAATATTTAGAAATAAAGAAACGTTTCTGTATCAAATCGTCATCGACTGAATAATAAGTTACAGTCTTCTCGTTAGGGTAAGAAAAAAGCACGAAAAATTGCTTAACTTCATTTAAAAACGTTTGTAATCAATACAAATAATTCAAATTGTCTATTTAAATAATAGTAACTACAAAATATTTTGTTATTTCAACTTAATTATATCATAAAGAGGGGCCTGAATGGCCGAGTGTCTGGCGCTCGGAACCACATGTTTCGGATTCGAGTCCAGGCGGTGCTATGGTTGTTTGTAGTGGTTCGGAATCCACTTTAAACCGTAGGTTCTAGCCTAATGTGATAGTAGAGAGTTGCGAGGGGCATTGTTACTCCGTGTCCGTTGCTTATCTTCAAGTTACACGCGCCCCATGGGTAATACAAAGTGAGTAACATCTGTGCAGCGCTTGCCTTAAGGCATCCAAGGAAATTGTCTCAATGTTTGCCAGCTGCATTAGAGCAAAATAATCATAAAGAAACAATATTTATATCGCCTATGAACGATGGATGGGTAACATGATTTTGAGACCGCCCTATAAAATTACATTAAGATTTTTATTTTTATTTTTTATGTAGGGGTATTAATTTTCCTAAGGCAATGTGTTCTAACAGTTATTGCTATTTGTCTCTGAACTTCATCAAATTGTGTAATAAGCTTTTATTTCAAAGCTGAACAGTAAAGTATTGGTTTTTAAAATTTTTGTAATTGATCAACAGGACTTGTCGGAAGTTGCAAAGGCAGACCATTTTGTTTTTGTACTGAATATTTATTGCATCAGAATATTTATTACAAAAATTCTGGCCAAAAGGAAGTTTTGGGCTAATTAGAAAGGGATTGAATAAAAGATAATTTATAGATTTTTACTCTTTTAATAAAATAATTATAAATTTTGAAGTAAATTAATTTAAATACAGCAATTATGCCAAGTGTAATTAGTTAAGACATATAAATCGTTTAAAATGAGATAATTTGATAGCACTAATAATTTAACAGTTCAAATTATCATATAATTATTAATTGGTGACATTTTTTTTTTTTTTTTTTTTTAAATTTATCATTTGAAATTATTTCAAAAGTGATTTACTTTCAATTAACTCATTATTGTGAAAAGGAATTAATATTTTAAAATTATTTGTCGCAAAATAAATCCTACAAATATATTATTAGATTGTTTTATATATAGATTTTACTTTTGAAATAACAACCTAGTTATTTTATTTATTTCGAATATCCGTACTAACTTTCTTTAATTCGAACTTTCTTTATGCCATTCTTAATGGCTTTAGAAATCCATTAATGGCTTTCTAAATTAATTTTCTAATTAATTTTCCATCATTTAATGGCTTTTCTTATGCCACTTTATATTATATTTTAAATTATAATTATTTTTTTAATATATTTGCTTTAATCTACTATTTTATGACATAATATTTAATTAATATTCGAATGGTACGGTCTTTTTCGTATATTTGAAGTAATGTTTTTTTTTTTGTAAGATAACAAAAATAAATATGATAATAATTAATAAATAATAAATAATAAAATTATTACATCAGAAATATGAAACATTTAAACTGGAAAATAAACGTTGAATTTTTAAGAGAAATTGTTATAATATTTATTTTTAACTATCTTTGTTTCTTCTTCAATTTTTCTAAAGTCGAATTTTCTAATTTTTAGTTTAGATTTGCTTAAAAATAATATTTATTATTATTTAAATTTAAACATGCATAGTAGCAGGTCATGTCTGCTAATAGGCATTAGATTGCAATGTATTTTAAATATACAATTAAATAATATTTTAATTTTATATTAATTCCATATGAATCAATAAATTAAAAAAAAAAAACAAGAAATAAATATTTTTTTTTTATAAAAAAAATTTTAAGTAATAATAAGCTTTGAATGGTAACATTGAAAAGAGATATGTTAATTAATGCTGTAATCTTATGATACAGCAGAAAATTTTCGAACGTATTCGTACACCCTAATATGCCTGCCTTTTATGGTATAAACAAGATAAATCCATAAGCTGTAAACATTCTACATTAAATTTTAGGAAAAAGAGTTAAGAAATTAGCTCCCCAGAGTTCTAGGGATATTTGCTTCGAATTGTCATGGTCTCAGATATCAATATTGATTCACAAAATTTGTATTTTAATTTGAAAGTGATCAATAAGCTTCATAATCATAAGCAACGTTAAAAGTTCTAATGTACTCAACATTTAATGGAAGACTTTTCAATAAAAATTATTGTGTTTAACTTCTTCCATTATAGATTAATATAATGTGTCTATATTTTTATGGAAAATTATATCAATTTCAACTTTTTAACTTTTATCGAAAATTATATATTTGTCTTGCAAACGATATCCATTTATACAAATGGAATTCAATAATATGCTTTTTTTGATAAATAAATACTTTTAAATCGTAATAAAATCTAACTTTTTAATGGTAGACGACATTTTGACTATATGAGCATCAATTAAATAGAAAGCTGATTATACATTTAAAGCTAATATAAGCTCAGATAAAACTTTTGAAACATAAAATAAGTTTATTGCAACATTTAATGGAATATTTTGTTTCATTATTTTGAAATGAAATAAATGGTATCCATATTACATAACTGCAGGCGATAAACGTTATAAAGTATAAATGTAATTAAATAGAGTAGATTTATACGAGAATGAAAAAGGAATTATTATTAACAAGAAAAATAATTTTCTTTAATGATTAATAAATAGTTAAAAAAATGAACTTTAAAATTTGGTAAAATAATGACATAAGAGCTTTTACGGAATTTTATTAAATGTAATATTTTATTTAGAACTTATCGATCGCTTATTCTATACTCGTTAATAAATATATCTTTCGTTTTTAAATAAGTACCACTATAGTTCATAGTTCATAAATATATTAATAATTATCATTAGTATAGAGCAACAAACAAACGTAAAAGTGTAATCCCTGAAAGAAAATTGTTCTTTGCAAACTTTTAAAATGGAGCGATTCATACTATTGAATATAACATCCCAGCAATATAATTCATTTTAATCTATAAAATATGTATTGAATCGCCATTCTATAAAATGATAAAAGAGTGAATTGTACCATTTTTCTAAGAACCAGTCTCATTCGTATAGAATAATAACACCTTTTATTTCAAAACAAAAAAATATGTTCTACAGAAGTTCCCCAACAAACACGAAGCATAAGAGGATCAGAACTTCACAAAAAAAAAAAAGACAGAAATAATTATGGTCTGTCTTAGTACAGGTAAAAATGAGGGGGAGTATTATTTCTTTATTTTTTTCTTTTTATTTCCATTAATTATTGGGGGATGTTGAACACAAATATCTAGCACTAGGGTAGAATTTCTCATTTTAATGGATGGAAGGTTTGCGATAGTTGAGCATCAACGTTTATTCTTTTTTTTGTGTAGGTTCGGTGCGGTTGGAAATTAATTAACTCTATTTTTATACCTATCGTGGTATTAATGTGGGACATTTAAGAAGGATTATTAATGTTGTTTTTAGTATTTATATACGCGACTTATCGATACAAGAACAAAATGTTTATATAAAGACAATTGTATTATCCTTAATTAGCAACTGGACGCAACTGGTGTGCTGTAATTGGTAATAATCATTTGGCTGTATCACTAGATTTAGTGTCTGGTAAACATTAAAGCCAGCGTAAATATTAGGTTGCTCATTTTTCCCAAGAAAATGTGGTTCTAACTAAATTTCAAAAAATAAATATATAAATGATTTACAAAAAAAAGTTATTATAAAGAATGAATGCTATCCTCTAATTAGACTGGGAATTATTACAGTTCAACTTGGAATACGAACCTCTAACAAACATCCATGCCACCGCCAGAATCGAACTTGAAGCATCTGGTATCAAAGAAAAATTACCAGAGGAGTACAGGGTTATGTAGAAAAAAAAAAACTATAATTAGAAACTATTATCGACCAGTAAAATAATGCGAATGTAAATTGAAATTGAAAAAATACATATATAAATTACACTGCTAAACCAGCTGCTAACTTGGCATTGGCAGGGCATATTTATTTCTACATTTCGTCAGAAAATAGAAAATCAATGCAGTATGCAACTGAAATAATTATCTAACCAATATTTGAAAACACATAAAGAAAACACAAATTACAAAGTAGGTATTTTTAATATTAATACTTTAATGTTTTTGGTCTTGAACACAAAATATACTACATTGTTTTGAATGTGTCATCGTAGTGCTGAAATATTTGTTATAAAAACTAAAAAGCATAAACATTGAAAGAAATATGTCCTTGCCAATCTTCACATTTGGAACGATTCATACTACTCATATCACATCGGAACAATTGAATTTTTAATTTTGATTTTAATCTATAAAATTTGGAATGAATCGTCATCCATTAAAATTTCTCGATGGCAGAAGAGTGAATTGTACCATTTTCCTAAAACCAGTCCATTTATATAGAAGAATAAAATCTTTTATTTCCAAAAAAAAAAAATATTTTCTACAGAAGTTCTCAAACAAACACGAAGCATAATAGGGTCAGAAACCTCACCTCAAAAAAGATAGAAATAATTATGGTCTGTCTTAGTACAGGTAAAAATGAGGAGGATAATTATTTCTTTATTTTTTTTTTCTTTGCTTTGCTTTAATTATTGGGGGATGTTGAACACAAATATCTAGCGCTAGAGTAGAGTTTCTCATTTTTAATGGATGGAATGTTTGCGGTAGTTGGAGCATTAGCAGTTATTCTTTTGTTTGTGTAGGGTCGGTGAGGTTGGAAATTAATTGACTCAGTTTTTATACCTAACCTGGTGTTATGGTGGGACATTTAAGAAGGATTATCAATGTTATTTTTAGTACTTAATTGGGTACCTTAATTGAACAAAATGTTCATATAAAGACCATTGCATTATCCTTAATTAGCAACTGGAAGCAATCGGTGTATTGTAATTGAGAATATTCTTTCAGCTGTTTCATCAGATTTAGAGGCTAGTAAACGTTGAAGCATGCGAAAATATTATAATATTAATTTTTCCAAAAATGAACGTTGTTTCTTACTTTAAATTTGAAAAAAGAAATGATTTACAAGAGAATATAAAGAATTAAAAGACAGCTTTGATATTGGCAATATCAGAGTTAAATATATATTAGTTAACATTTAATATGCTTTCTTAAAGTTTTTATGTATATTTCGACAAATTTAGTTTACTTTTTGTCTAAATATTTTCGAGATTTAAAATTGCATAATAATAAGTATGATCTGTCTCAACATTGAAAATAAGGAAAATATTCTTTCTTCCTTTTTAATTTCTTTTCTTTATTTTAATTTGAGCATTATTGAACACAAATATCAAACTCTAGAGTATAATTTCTTTTTTAATGAATTGGAAGTTTATGGTATTAGAAATAGTCATTATTTTGTTTTTGTATCAATATTTGTGTATATTGTTCACAAGAGGTAAAATTTTTATTAAAGTCTAAATCAATTTCCTCGTGAGCCACATAAGTTCAGGAGGCGTACAAATTCTGTAGAAAACAAGTAATATATATATAAAAAAATTAAAATCACTTCTTTTTTTTAAATTTTATTTCAGGAAGTCCTTTATAAATCATTTTCATTTATTTTTTAAGTTTATCTGACGCCATCTATTGGTACATACATGCCACTTAAATATAAGAAAACTAAAATTAATTAATTAAATTTAATTAATAAATTAATATTTGAGTAAACTGTATTAACATCCCGTGTCATCCACTACAAAATAAAAAAAAAAAATTTTGAACTTGAGTGGATGAATAAAATGTATTTTATGAACGATTGAAAATTTGAACAAGATATATAGGGAGAGTGTGATAGGGCAAAAGTGTGGGGAGAGTGTGATAGGGCAAAAGTGTGGGGAGAGTGTGATAGGGCAAAAGTGTTGCACTATGGACAGCTTTGAAACTCAGCTGCACCCTAGTCTGGCATTCCATTTGTTTGGTTTGTCGCTCTACTATCATTTTGTGAACATGATAATACGTGTATCATATGTAGATAGATGCCAGGTTGTTAGATATAAATCGATCAACAGCAACTGATATAAATCCAAAATATTTCTCTTAGCGAAAATAATTTTAATTTAAAACAAGTAATATAAAAAAAAATTTTAAAGTCAATTCCTACTTTTTTTTCACTATATTGCAGAGAGTCCTTTATAAATCATTTTCATTCATTTTTTTTTTAAGTTTATCTGGCGCCCTCCATTGGTACATACATGCCACTTAAATCTAAAAAAAAAAAAAACTAAAATTAATTAATTAAATTTAATTACTGAAAATTACTATTTAAAAAACTGTATTAACATCCAGTGTCATCCACTACAAGTTCAAAAAAAAAAATGTATTTGAACTTGAGTGGATGAATGAAAAGTATTTTATGAACGATTGAATATTTGAACAATATATATATATAGGGAAAGTGTGAGCTAATAGAAGGAATTTAACAAATATTAGAGCAAATGATCGAGAAGTAGAAAAATCCGCATGTAACTTGAAATCGACAAAAATACATACAAATTATACTGTTAAATTAGCTGCTAACTGGATGTTGTCTCTATTATTTTTTTCTATATTTCGGTAGACCATAGGAAGGATAATAGAAAAGTCAGTGTAGTATACAATTGAAATAATTTTACCAGTTGTTTCAAAATTAGAAAATAAATAATTTAATTTTAATGACATTAAGTTTTCGATGCTGAACACAAAATATACTATTACTCCAGCTTATAATGTTTCATCGTAGTGCTGAAATGTTTGTGAGAAAAATCTAAGAAATATTACCGTTGTAAGAAATTTGTCTTTACCAATTCTACATTTTTAACTTTTATCAAAAAATATATATTTGTCTTGTAAACGATATCCATTTATACAAAGTGGAATTCATTAATTTACTTTCTTTTGACAAATAATATTTCTAAATCATAATAAAACCAAAATTTCTTTCGTTTAATGACAGACGATATTTTAATGATATGAACAGTAATTAAATTAAAAACAAGTAATATAAAAAAAAAAATTTAAAGTCAATTCCTACTTTTTTTCACTATATTGCAGAAAAGTCCTTTACAAATATAGGTGAAATTTTCCTCTTGTGTCTGGCGCCATCTATTGGTAGACACATGCAACTTAATTCTAAAAAAAAACTAAAATTAATTAATATTTAATGAATGAATTAATATTAAAAAAACTGTATTAACTTCAAGTGTCATCCACTACAAGTTCAGAAAAATGTATTTGAACTTGAGTGGATGAATAAAAAGTATTTTATGAACGACTGAAAATTTGAACAAGATATATATAGGGAGAGTGTGAGCTAATAGACGGAATTGAATAACATTATATATTTAAAACTCAATGAATTCAGCTAAAACTTTTAAAACATAAAATAAATTTATTTTAACATTATATGAAACTTTTATTTCATTAATATGAAATGAAATCAATGGAACCCATTTTAGATATTTACATAACTACATGCGATTAACGTTATAAAGCATTTATAATTAATAGGGGTAGATATATACAAGAATAAAAAATTATTTATTTATTATTAACAAGATAAATAGTTTAATGATTCATAAATAATTAAAAAAATGAATTTTAAAATTTTGTAAAATAATAATATTAGAACTTTGATTAATTTATTAATTGCAATATTTCATTTGCAATTAGAAAATAGATGTTTTTATACTGCATTCTTTAATAAAAATATGTTTCGTTTTTAAATGGGTACCATTATATTTCAAAGTTTATAATTATATCTTATTATTTTACCTGCGTTTTTTTTATTATTTTTTATCGTTTCAATTATTTTTTATTGCAGAAATTTTAAACTGAATTGTTATATAATTTCCGAAATGGCAGCAAGTTGTTAGTTAAAGAAAATGATAATATATTGTATTTGACGCGAAATGGCGTTATGATTAATAGAAAAATATTATCCAAACCAGAGGTGGATCCTCTGTTAGGTATAAAAGAATGTTTTATTTACATTTTTATGGTACTATATACATTCGAGCCATGAGCCCACAAGAATCGAACTGACAATTCAAAACTGAAACTTAATTTGACGTCAACAGTAGGTGCACCATATTTATTTAGATATTTTCTCTGAAGTACTCAAAAATATTTATTCGAAGCATTAAATTTTGGGACGGATTTCTTTTGCATAAGAAATAAAAAAATATTTTTATCCATTGAAAAGCAGACGATATTTTCAAGATGCGTATTGTAAAATTTTATCAATAAAAATTAAAATTAGATTAGTGAGAATTGACTGTGGTTATTGAAAATAACACAACATAAACAATAAATTCTAATCATTTTTCCAAAATTTAATAAATATTTTTTAAGCAAATAATTAAATATTTAAATTAAACAAATTATTTCTTCATTAAATTTTCGCAATTCAGAATTCACACTTGCAACATGAGCGTAATCACATTTGCTCAAAAACAGATCTATTAATAATTGTTTTTTTCTAAATTTGGAAACAGGTCCCTATTGGCATATTTTTAATATCTCGTAGTTTTTCCGATAATTTAAAAAAAAATTATATTTTAAAAGTTGACGATAGTAAAAAAAAAAAAAAAACAACCGGTACGTTAAATAAAAAATTTAGTACGTTATAGTTATTTTTTTTTTTTCCATAACTGTAATTAACATTTAATGCATTTTTTAAAAAAATATTCCAAAATGTTTGTCTAAAATTATTTTTTTAACTTTAAGAAAAAAATATTTTTGACAGGTGCAAAAATTGAAAAAAAATCAGAATGAGAGATTTCGTTTATTAAGCGATTTTTTTTTCCATCCTAACTTTTTAACTGGACTATACATCTGGGGTTGAGATAGGGTAACGTAAAGCAAAGAGTATCTTACATCAGGAAGTGTCTGGTGGATTTCTACATAGTGCTTTCATAAACGAGGAGCCTCGATGGCAATTGTGACAACGCGTATGTGTGTCTTGCTTCGATACTGAGGTTACTTGGTGGAAATATTTCATGTTTCTCCCATTTATTCACTTAAATACAGGGTAACTATTTCTAAAAGTCCTTGCAGAAAGATAATCATCTTACGCTCATCAGTTATTCAAGATATACAATAGTTCATATTTTTATCTGAAATACAAAAAAAAAAAAAAAAAAAAAGTTGATTCATATTTTTGATTGATTAGAATTTAAGTTTTTTTTATTCGTTTTGAGGTGGATTATCGAATAATATTCAATATTTGATATTGTAATCATCCTTCCTTATACGTACTGCTAGATCGTCCCTTTTGACGTACAGGAGAAATAGTCAGTAGACCCCAGAGGAAGTACAGCGCAACTTGCCCAGCCGTTGAGAAACTTGTAGTTTTTATTCTCTCATCTCGACATAAAATATATTTAAAGCAACCCTGTGTGTAAGATGGAATGAAAACACTCACCCGGAGAGGAAGTATATTATGAGCAACCCGCGCGTAGCTGAGTATCAGGCTTTCGTCTTAATAGTGGAATCCTTCCAGGAATCTATAATTTTCTGTCTATAAATGTGTTAAATATTATGTGTGTATTTGTACATGTGTGGTGTTTGTGCATGTCCAATAAAGCTGTGAATTCGCCAACCTGCGTCGCAAGTCTCAAACTAATCACATCCAGTTACAACTCAGCTGCACAACCTGCATATTACAATCTGCCTGCAATTACGCGGGCTCCTTCCGTACCCACACCAGTACAATATTATGATATATTTTTTAAAACAAGAATTTTATTAAGTTAAGTATTAACTCAATATTTTTTAATTAAAAAATAATTTTTAAAATAAGTCTAAAATAAATTCTTCATGTTACATTGAAAGGCTTTAAGAAAAAAAAAAAAAATTTCAAATACTTATTCCACATTTTTGTAGTTTTATATTTCAGAATTTTTGTTCACTATTTATTTATTAATTTTTAAAATTTACATATTCAGTAAAAATGGAAATTAGATTAACTTATCCGTAGTTCAAGCATTTTGAATCTTATTGATATGCAAAAATATTAGTTTTTTTTTTTCCTACGAAAGAATTAAAAACAGACAAGAAGATGAGAAAAATATTTTATAGACATTGTTCATATTATGATAATATTCTTCAAAGTGACGAAAAGAAATATATAAATAATAAAATATAAACCCTGATTTATAGATGCAAATTCCTATTAAATTGATTTCCTAAATGTGCTTGTGATGCAAATGTTCTTCATATGAATAAAAATATAAATACCTTGCAGCGGATAATTTAAAAATTAAATATATTACTCTCCAAACTTATTAATGCATACTTCCCGAACAATATGTCTTTTGCCATAGAAATTTCTTAAATTTTTAAAGGGTCCCCAAAATAATAATAACGATATTAATTCGGTTTGAAAGATAAAATAATTCATTCTTCAAAAAAAATGAATATATTTTTAATGAATAAAATCTTCATATTTATGGATTGCAATGAAATAATGCATTTTAATGATATCTTAAAATATTAATAAGCTTTTCAAATACTGGAATCAGTTTCTTTAAAATTTATTTTTATTTCTTAGTGTAAACATCTATTAATTTAAAACAATTTATATTCAGAATAAAAGTTATTATTACTATTTTCTTAAATTTATAGAATTATTTTATAAATTTCAATCAAGATAATGTGTTTCCAATGTGATTTTAACATTAATAATTCATGCAAATTCATTTAATAATATGCAAAAACTTGTCTTAATACTTTTTAACCTTTATTCTAATAAATGTATATAAATAATGAAAAATAAATTATTTTATGTTGTTCCGAATATAATAGATTAGATATTAATATTGAAAAGAATGATTTTCTGATTTTATGGAAATTTTTATTATGAAATTGGAAATTCGTATTAAAAGATGGATTTAATATATTAAGTGAAGCAAACATTTTTTACTGAACAATTAAACATAAATGCAAAAGATAAAACAAAAATTCTACGAATATTTGAGAATTTACGAAATGGCAGAGATTTGATATCATGAATTTCCAATAAATAAGACAGTTAATTTATTTAATATAACAATGATTTTTTTTTAATGCTCCATAATGCGATTTGAAAATGTTCACCAAGCAAACACCAATATGGAGCAGATTCAGCTTTATTCAGGGTGAACCCTATGTGAATTATCTTGTATTATATAATCACCTTTTTAAGCAAAATATTAAAATATTAAAAAAATCTAAAGGAAAGCTTTTTGTGAGAAAGTGAATTTTTGGTTGAACTTTCCTTGTCTGGAAGTGAATTGCCCTTTTTGTAAATTATCTTCTATTTTTTAATAACATTTTGAAACTACAAGGTAATCAAACATCTACAAGGGTAGCTTCTAAGAGGATTGTAAAGGACATTCCAACTTACAAATTTATCGTCCGCCCTTCTCTTTTAAAGAATGTAAATTTTTGGTTCGACGTCCCTTGTGGTGCAGTAAATCATTCCTTGTGAATTATATTCTAATAGATAATCACATTTTGAAACCACAATGTTAAAAAATATCTACAAGGGTGGCGTCTGAGAGGTATTCAGTTTCCCCTACGAGTCATAAGGACATTCCGACTTACAAATTTATCACCACATTTCACATTTAGAGAACGTAAATTTTTGTTTTAAATTTCCTTATTGAGAAGGTAGTTATCCTTAGAGAAATATCTTCTACTATGTCATCACGTTTTTTGAAACCACAATGTTAAACAAACATATACAAGATTAACATCTGAGACGTATTTACTTTTTCATACGAGTCAAATGGACAATCCTTTTTACAAATTTGTTCCAAAACTTTTTTATTACAAGCCCATTTACATTAAAAGAACGTAATCTTTTTTCGACTTCCTTTTCGGAAGATCAATTATTCCTTGTGAATTATATTCTATTATGTAATCACATTTGGAATCACAATACTAAGCAAGCATCTACACGTTTACTGTCTGAGAGGAATTCACAATGCCCTATGATTTAAAAGGACACTCCGACTTACAAATTTATTGCCGCCTCTCTTCTCATTTAAAGAATGTAAATATTTTATTCGACTTCCCTTGTCAAGTATTAAAAGTAGATCCATAGTTGTTTTGAGGCCCAAAGAACAGTCCACCACAATTTCCCAAGAGAAGAACACAATCAAAAACATATGTTTAAATACCTCAGAAAAGAAATATTGATCTATGATTATAACATATAATGATGTATTATTATTAATAAATATTGATGTTTTATTAAATTAAATATCGATGCCTTAGTATTAATTAATTGTTGCTGTATGATTACATCAAATATTTCTGGTTAAATATTATTTTCCTATTGATGTATCGTTAAATCATTAAATTTTCAGGAAAGTTAATTTTTATCTATACATAAAAATTTATGCAAAACTAAACAACATAAAATAGGAATTAAACTTCTTGATAAGTACTTCGATAAAATAATTGTTTATTATAATTAAAATATTCAATATAATAAAATATTTCAAATGATTAAAAGAGCCCAAGGTATATAATTTATTTTAGGCAATCTCCAGAAAAGATATTTAAACATATCAATTTATAACATAGATTTAACATGTATAGGTTATTTAATAAATGTAAATCGGCGAATACGAACAATGGTTTTATACATCGGCATTTCAATTATATGTCAATTCGATAAGCTATTTAATGAATTTTACCTAATAGAATCCAATTTCAAATGATCAATTCTCATGTTTTAAGGCCATTGCTATTGTATCAAGTTATGAATTAGGTGTACACTATTAGATAACAAAAGGCAGAATTACCCAAACTATTGTTATTTATTCCACATTTTAATTTATTTACTTCATTTAGCCTTGTCTATTATGATCAATATTGAATAGAGTTTTATTGTAATCATTTATAAAATTCAATAGTTGAGAGGATATTTAACGTTAAAAAGCAATTAATGGGACACCGAGGCGTTAAAATATTTAATGAATGCTTATCTTTATTGTGAATCCTGATTATGTATTTTCATTAGACAAAGAAAATGGAATTTATAATTTATATGAATGAAGCCATTTCGAAAGATCAACACAATTTCATTTTCGATAATTCAAAGTAGGCATCAACTCTAAAAGATATTAACGTATGATGTTTACCATGACAGTTTACCACAGGATGTTAAAAGGCAGAACTACCCAAACTGTTGTTATTCAGTTCATATTTTAATTTATTTACTTCATTTAGTCTTGTTGATTTAGAGAATACATGCTAAACAGAGTTTTAATGTAATCATTTATAAAATCAATGGTTGAGAGAATATTTAACGTTATTTAGGAATTAGCTATACACTAATAAATAACAGAAGGTAGAATAACCCAAACTGTTGTTATTTAATCCGCATTTTAATTTATTTAGTCAAGTCTATTATGATCTATATTAATTTCAATTTCATCGTAATCATTTATAATATTCAATAGGCCACAGGATATTTAATGTTTAAAGCATTTAATGGAACACTGATGTTTTAAAATAATGAAAAAAAGAGTATCATGATTACGTATCTCTATTATCTAAAGAAAATAGAATCAATCATTTATATCAATGAAGTCATTTAGAAAGATCAACAGAATATCGTTTTCGATAATACAAAGAAGGCATCAACTACAAAACACATTAGTATATGATGTTTATCCTGAAAACCGTTTATGCAGCCATTAATGAAAGAATAGATGCTAAAAGCAGATGGAAATGGCTGAAATTGCTTCTCTGAGAGCAGAACTAATTTAGAACTTACATATCACATTTGGAACACAAAAAAGGTAACATTCTACGTTACACACTCCGCATCAGTAATGATTCTGGAAATTATATGACAATCTTACACCTTCTTATGAAAGATTGCTCGGTGTTTAGTTGTTAATAATTTCATTTTCCGGCACCGATGGTGGCATCACTGAATATATCGTCTGCATCTTTTCGCTAGTAATAACAGCAAACCATTCGAAGCACGCTAATAGAAAACAAATGGATTTTGGCTAACGTCGCGCTGAGTTTTAACGACGTGAGCTAAATGAAACGAGTCGTTTAAAGATGGAAAAATATCATTTTAAATGATGGTGGGATGCTTTCGTTTAATGGCGAGATGTGATTGGCTAAGGACAGTTAATGTGCGTGTTGCCAAATACATTTCTCATAATTACGTATTTTAAAAACGCCGTTCTAGGAAAGGGCGTAAAAGAGCTTAAAAATTATTCTAATTTCCTTCTGTAATTGTCAGTTTCGTTGTAATAATATAACACCATCATTAGAATTTTTTATCAGTCAGTATATCCATTTTAAGTTGGAAAGGATCATTAGCGATTATTAAATCAGCAAAAAAGTTACCCTTCCTTTATGACTTGTTTATAATTAGTTATGAAGGTAAGATTTAATAACCCTGTCTAGTAAATTAAGGCGTGCAATTATGAGTTTGAAACATCAAAGGTGTTTTACAGATGGTGTTATTAGATTTATCTGTAATGGGTTTATTGAATTGGGTTGCAATGACAGATAAATTAGTTTGATTCAATTTAGGAATGTCCCAGTATCAATTAACTTACTTTTTCTGTAACTGATTAGGAAGTATTTTAAACGTACGAATAGGAAAATAGGAAATGAAATTACATTAATTACACATTTTTTTTTTTTTTGTAATTGATAAATGCTCGGGTTACACTTAATTGATTTATTAATTATGAAACTCTATTTTACATAATGTAATTACTTTTTATTTAAATAATAACTTTTGATTTATTATAAAAATTTATTATTCTTTTTAAAACTAATGATATTTACTTCTCCTACGAGTCAAAAGGGAATTTTCAGGTTTGTAAATTTATCGCCTCCCCCTTTTGCATTTAATGAATGTAAATTTTCGTTTGACTTCCCTTGTTTGGAAGTGTAAAGTTAAACACATATATTTATAAAATACGTTTAATATGTATAAGTTATTTAATAAATGGAAATCGGTGAATCGAACAATGGTTTTACGCATGTGACATTTAAAGTATTGTAATATGGCAATTCGAAAATATGTTTAGTGTATTTGGACACAATAGAATTCACTTTCAAATAAACACTTCCCCTTCTCTAGAGACAAGATATTGAATCAAGTTTTGAATTAGGTATACACTAATAAATGACAAAAGGCATGGTTACCAAAACTGATAGAATTTAGTTCCTATTTTTAAATAATTTAGTATTGTCTATTACGATTTATATTGAATAGAGTTTTATTGTAATCATTTATAAAATTCAATAGATGAAAGGATTTTAAAAGTTTAAAATAATTTAATGGGACAGTGATGTTTTAAATTTTTAACTTAATTACGTATGTCATAATTATGTATCCCCATTAGACAAAGAAAATAGAATTCATCATTTATATCAGTGAAGCCATTTAGTAAGATCAACACAATTACATATTGAATAATTCAATTTAGATATCAAATGTAACAGACATTAGCATATGATGTTTATCCTGAAAGCAAATTACGCAGCTATTAATGAAACAATAGACGCTAAAAGCAGATGCAAATGGTCAAAATTGTTTCTCTGAGAGCAGAACTAATTCAGAACTTACATATCACATTTCGAACAGAAAAAGATAACATTCTACGATACACACTCCGCGACAGTTATGATTCTGTAAATTATATGATAATCTTACACCTGCCTGTGAAAGATTGCTCAGTGTTTAACTGTTAATAACTTCATTTTCGACACCGATGGTGGCATCATTGAATATTTCGTCTGCGCCTTTTCGTTTGTAATTCCAGCAAACCATTTGAAGAGCGCTAATAGAAAAACAAATGGTTTTTGTCTAACGTTGCGCTGAGTTTTAGCGACGTGAGCTAAATGAAATGAGTTGTTTAAAGATGGAAAAATATCATTTTAAATGATGATGGGGGTGCCTTCATTAAATGACGAGATGTGATTGGCTGGATAATGTGCGTGTTGCCAAATGCATTTCTCACAATTACGTGTTTTAAGAACATCGTTCCAGAAAATGGCGTAAAAGAGCTTAAAAATTATTCTAATATTCTTCTGTAATTGTAAGTTTTGTTCAAATAATGTAACATCATCATTTGCATTTTTTTCAGATAGTATATTCGTTTTAAAGTGTCCTTAGCGAAAAATAAATCAGCAAAAAATTAACTTTCTTTTTATGGCTAGTTCATAATTAGATATGAAGGTAACATTTAATAACCCTGTCTAGTAAATTAAGGCGTGTAATTATGAGTTTGAAACATTAAACGTGTTTTATAGATGGTATTGTTATATTTATCTGTAATGGGTTTAAGGCGTTGGGTTGCAATGGCAGCTAAATTAGTTTGATTCTATTTAGAATATCCCAGTATCAATTAACTTACTTTTTCTGTAACAGATTAGGAAGTATTTTAAACTTATGAATAGGAAAATAGGAAATGAAATTACATTAATTACACGTATTTTTTTTTTTTTTTTTTTTTTTTTTTTTTTTTGTAATTGATAAATATTCAATTACACTTAATTGATTATTAATTATGAAACTCTATTTTACTTAATGCAATTACTTTATTTAAATAATAATTTTTGTTTAATTATAAAAAGACATTTGACATTTGGTGACATTTAAAGTATTGTAATATGACAATTCGAAAATGTGTTTAATGTATTTTGGATACAATAAAATTCACTTTCACATGTACACTTTCCCTTCTCTAAAGAAACGATATTGAATCACGTTATGAATTAGGTATACACTAATAAATGACAAAAGGCATGGTTACGAAAACTGATGTAATTTAGTTCCTATTTTAAATAATTTACGATTGTATATTACGAACTATATAGAATAGAGTTTTATTGTAATCATTTATAAAATTCAATAGATAAAAGGCAATTTAATGTTTAAAAGAATTTAATGGTTCACTGATGTTTTAAATTATTAAATGAATTACGTGTGTCATATTTATGTAGCCCCATTAGACAAAAAAATAGAATCTTATTGTTTATATCAATGAACACATTTAAAATGATCAACAGAATTTCCCTTTCGATAATTCAAAGTAGGCATCAACTCAAAAAGACATTAGCATGTAATGTTCATCCTGATAGCAGTTTATGCAGACATTAATGAAATAATAGAAGCCAAAACGAGATGAAAATGGGCGAAAATTGCTTCTCTGAGAGCAGAACTAATTCAGAACTTACATATCAAATTTCGAATAGAAAAAGATAACATTCTACGATACACTCCCGCGCCAGTAATGATTCCAGAAATTATATGCTAATCTTACACCTGCTTGTGAAAGATTGCTCGGTGTTTAGCTGTTAATAATTTCATTTTCCGGTATGAAGGTGCCATCACTGAATATATCGTCTGCACCTTTTCGCTTGTAATTCCAGCAAACCATTTGAAGCACGCTAATAGAAAACAAATGGTTTTTGGCTAACGTAGCGCTGAGTTTTAACGACGTGAGCTAAATGAAACGAGTCGTTTAAAGATGGAAAAATATCATTTTAAATGATGATGGGATGCCTTCGTTTAATGGCGAGATGTGATCGGCTGGGACAGGAAGGATAATGTGCGTGTTGCCAAATACATTTCTCACAATTGCGTATTTTAAAAACCTCGTTTCAGAAAGTGGCATAAAAGAGATTAAAAAATTATTCTAATTTCCTTCTGTAATTGTATGTTTCGTTAAGATAATGTAGCATCATCATTAGCATTTTTTGCAGATAGTATATTAGTTTTCATTCGGAAAGTGTCATTAGCGAAAATTAAATCAGAAAAAAAAATTTTTTTTTTTGATGGCTTGTTCATAATTAGTTATGAAGGTAGGATTTAATAACAATGACTAGTAAATTAAAGCGTGTAATTATGAGTTTTGAAATATCAAACGCGTTTTATAAATGATATTAGATTTAACTGTAATGAGTTTAATGCATTTGGTTGCAATGACATATAAATTAGTTTATTCAATTTGTGGAATTTTCTTGTATAAATTAATTTACTTTTTTTCCTTAACTGATTTAGGAAATAATTTAAATGCATTGATAGGAAACTATGAAATTAATTTATTATATTATATGCATATTTGAGATGTTTTTGAATTTATGAAATATTTGTTTAATCTTAATTGATAATTAATAATGAAACTAGAATTTAAACAATTTATTTAAAATATTTTAATCACTATAAAAAATTATATTGTAAATTGTACTTATAAGTAATAAATAATTCTAAATATATATATTATAGATATTTGTTATTAAATAACCTAAAGAATAATTAATCTATAAGCAATATGCTATAGCTACAAGCAATTTGTAATATCTTCTGAGTTAAAATGGTATTAAATTAGAAAAAAAAAATATTATAGTATTGTTTAAATAAATTTACATGTTTTACTAAAACCCTAAAATATGATGTATTAACATTAATTAATTATTCTTGTACTAGTAAATCAAATGTAAATTTATTAATATTAATTAAATGTTGTTATATCTTTAAATCATTAAATTTTCACAAAAATTAATTTTTGCATGAAAAAATATATACGTAAAAATCACCCGATATTAAAGAATAATAAAATTTCTTAATAAAGTACTTCAATAAAATATTTGTTTATTATAATTAAATATTTTAATGTAATGTCTTATTGTCTTAAAATGTCATTAGACAAAGTAAACAGTATCTGTCATTTATATCAAAGAAAGCCATTTCAAAAGATCAACAAAACTTCATTTACGATAATTCAAAGTAGGCATCAACTCTAAAAGGCATTAGTTTATGATGTTCCTCCCGATAGTAGTTTATGTAGTCATTAATGAAAGAATAGATACTAAAAGCAGATGGAAATGGCGAAAATTATTTCTCTGAGAGCAGATGTAATTCAGAACTCACATATCACATTTCGAATAGAAAAAGATAACATTCTACGATACACACTCCGCATCAGTAATGATTCTAGAAATTATATGACAATCTTACAACTGCTTGTGAAAGATGGCTCGGTGTTTAGCTGTTAATAACTTCATTTTCGACACCGATGGTGGCATCACTGAATATATCGTCTGCGCCTTTTCGCTCGCAATTCCAGCAAACCATTTGAAGCGCGCTAATAGAAAACAAATGTTTTTGGCTAATGTCGCGCTGAGTTTTAACGACGTGAGCTAAATGAAATTAGTCACTTAAAGATGGAAAAATATCGTTTTAAATGATGATGGGATGCATTCGTTAAATTGCGAGATGTGATTGGCAGGGACAAGCTAGATAATGGGAGTGTTGCCAAATGCATTTCTCACAATTACGTATTTTAAAAGCAGCGTTCCAGGAAATGGCGTAAAAGAGCTTAAAAAATTTTTCTAATTTCCTTCTGTAATTGTAAGTTTTGTTAAATAATGTAGCATCATCATTAGTATTTTTTATACAGTATATTTATTTTAATTCGGAAAGAGTCATTAGCGAATATTAAATCAGCAAAAAAATTACCCTTCCTTTATGGCTTGTTCATAATTAGTTATGAAGGTGAGATTTAATAACCCTGCCCAGTAAATGAATGCGTGTAATTATGAGTTTCAAACATCAAAGGTGTTTTACAAATGATGTTATTAGATTTATCTGTAATGGGTTTAATGCATTGGGTTGCAATGACAGATAAATCGGTCTGATTCAATTTGTGGTGTTTCATAGTATAAATTAGTTTACTTTTTTCTGTAACTGATTAGGAAATAATTTAAACATATGAATAGGAAACCAGGAAATGAAATTATGTTAATTACACGATTGATGTGTTTTTGAAATTGTTAAATATTCGATTACTCTTAATTGATAATTAATCATGAAACTAGAATGGAATTAATTTATTTAAATTATTTGTTTAATCATTATAAAAATATTTATGATGTAAATTGTACTTATAAGCAATTAATAATTCCATATATATGTTTTATAGATATTTGATATTAAATAAACTAAACAATAATTAATCTATAAGAAATATGCAATAGCTGAAAGCAATTTGTAATTTCTTTTGAGTTAAAAATGCTATTAAATTAGAAAAAAAATAATTATTATATTAGTCTTTAAAAAATTTCCATGTTTCATTAAAAACAAATAGGATGTATTAACATTAATAAATATTCTTGTAATAGTAAATCAAATGTTACTTTTTTAATATTAGTAAATGTTGTGATATCTTTAAATCATTAAATTTTCACAAAAATTAATTTATTGCGTTCAAAAAAATATGTAAAAATCACCCGATATTAAATAATAATGAAACTACTTAATAAGTATTTCAATGAAATATTTGTTTAACATAATTATAGATTTTAATGTAGTAAAATATCTTAAATTATTAAAAGTGTCGAAGATATCTAATTTCCGTATGCAGAATAGAAATAATCAGAAAAATAGAATATCAGAAGAAAATACCAGAAGAACTACTCTAGAAAAACCAGACGCATTATATTTAAACATATCGGTTTACGACAGCCATTTAATATGTATAAGTTATTTAATAAATGTAAATCGACGAATACGAACATTGGTTTTATAGATGTGGCATTTAAACAATTGTGATAGGTCAATTTGACAAGCTATCTGCTGTACTGGACCCAATCGAATTCAATTTAAAATCGACACTTCTCATGCTCTAAGGACAGGATACTGAATCAAGTTATGAATTAGGTATACGTTTATAGATAACAAAAGGCGTAATCACCAAAACTCACAAAATGTTTAGTTCACATTTTAATTTATTTACTTCATTTAGTCTTGTCTATTATGATCTATATTGAATAGAGTTTTATTGTAATCATTTATAAAATTCAATAGGTGACATGATATTTAACGTTTAAAAGAATTTAATAGAGCACGTAAGGTTTTAAAATATTAATTGAATAACGTGTATAATGATTATGTATCTATATAAGACAAAGAAAATAGAATCTCTCCTTTATATAAACGAAGTCATTTGAAAAGATTAAAATTTCATTTTCGATAATTCAAAGTTGGCATCAATTCTAAAAGACATTAGCATATGATGTTTATCCTGATAGCAGTTTATGCAGCCATTAATGCAATAATACATGCTTAAAATCGGATGGAAATGGCAAAAAATTATTTCTCTGAGAGCAAAACTAATGCAGAACTTACATATCACATTTCGAATAGAAAAAGATAACATTCTACGATACACACTCTGCGTCAGTAATGATTCTGGAAATTATATGATAATCTTACACCTGCTCGTGAAAGATTGCTCGGTGTTTAGCTGTTAATAACTTTATTTTCCGACACCGATGGTGGCATCACTGAATATATCGTCTGCGTCTTTTCGCTAGTAATACCAGAAAACCATTTCAAGCCATGCTAATAGAAAACAAATGGTTTTGGCTAACGTCGCGCTGAGTTTTAACGACGTGAGCTAAAGGAAACGAGTCGTTTAAAGATGGAAAAATATCATTTAAAATGATGATGGGATGAATTCGCTAAATGGAGAGATGTGATTGGCTGGGCTGGTTGGATAATGTGCGTGTTGCCAAACGCATTTCTCACAATTACGTATTTTAAAAACATCGTTCCAGAAAATGGTGTATAAGAGCTGAAAAAAGTATTCTAATTTTCATCTGTAATTGTAAGTTTCGTTGAAATAATGTAACATCATCATTAGCAGTTTTTTTTTTTTTTCCGACGGTATATTCGTTTATTCAGCATAAATTAATTTATTTTTTTCTGTAACTGATTTGGAAGTAATTTAAACTTATGAATAGGAAAATAGAAAATGAAATTATATTAATTGCATGTTTGAGGGGTTTTGAAATTGTTAAATGTCCGGTTAACCTTAATTTGTAGTTAATTATATACTTTATTGCATGCAATGTAATTAATATATTTAAATACTTTTATTGTTTCATTATAAAAAAAAATTTATCTAATCACGTTCTATTATGCAACACGTTTTGAAACCACAATGTTTAACATGTACAAGGGTGGCTTTTGAGAGATATCCATTTTCTCTATGAGTTGACCAACTACATTCTAACAATACAAATTTATCGCTCCCCTCTTCCCTTTTAAAGAATGTAAATTTTGGTTTCGACCACCCTTGTCGGAAGGTTAAAGATCTTCTATTCTTTATTCCATTTTTAAACAAAAAATGCTAAATCAATATTTAGAAACTTTGTTCTGAGAGATATTTACTTTTCCTTCTGAGTTAAATGTGCATTTCCGACTTACAAATTTATCATCTCATTTAAAGAATATAAATAGTTGGTTTGACTTCTTTTGTTGGGAAGTGAATTATCCATTGTGAATTATTTTCTGTTATTACATTACATTTTAAAACCACAATGTTAAACAAGCATTTATAATATTAGCTCCAGTAAGATATTCCTATCATTACAACGATGAAAGGCCTTTTCTAATTTACCGACCTGCCCTTCTCATTAAAACAATTTAAATTTTTTGGTTCGGCTTCCCTTATCGGTTTTAAATACCCGGCTGCTGGTTATTTTGAGACACATAAAACTGTCCACTGAATTTCCCATGTCCGGAACACAATCAAAAACGTATGTGTAAAATACCAAAAAACAAATATTGATATATCGTTAAATTAAATATATATGTATTGATATTAATTAAATATTGATGTACTGTTAAACCAAATGCGTATGTACGAATTAATTAAATATGGATGTATTTAAAAAACAGATATCCTGTATAAATATTAATTAAATGTTGATGTATCGTTGAATCACTATATTTCGAGAAAAATTAATCTCCCTGTGTGCATAAAAATTTACGTAAAAATTCCTCTTGGTTTAAATAAGAAATAAACATCGTAACAAGTACCTCGATAAAATAATTGTTTATTTTAATTAAAATTTTAACATAGCAAATAATTTAAATGATTAAACATTGCCAGAGTTAACTAATTTCGCATGTAATCGCTAGAAACGACCAGAAGTACTTTATTTAAACTTATCGGCTTATAACATACGTTTATTAGCTGTAAACTATTAAATAAATGGAAAATGGCGAATACGAACAATGGTTTTCTGCATGTGGCATTTAAATTACGATGATATGCCAATTCTATAATCTATTAAATGTATTGTATACATTAAAATTCAATTTCAAATGGACACTCGTGCTCCAAAGGACAGGATATTAAATCCGTCTATGAATTAGGTATTCAGTAATACAAAAGGCAGAACGACAAAACTGTTGTTATTTAATTTACATTTTAATGTATCTACTTTCTTAAGTCTTGTCTATTATGATGTATATTGATTAGAGTTGTATTGCAAACATTCATAAAATTCAATAGGGACATTTAAAGTTTAAAAGCAATTAAATTCGACAATATGCAATGTTTACACATAATGATATACGTTATAAATTAAATATTTAAATTATTTAATGAATAACGTGTATCATATTATGTATCTCCATTATCTACAGAAAATAGAATCGGCCATTTACATCAACGGTGCAATTTTGAAAGATCAACACAATTTAATTTTCGACAATTTAAAGTAGACATTAACTCTAAAAGACGTTAGAATATTATATTTATAATGACAGCAGTTTATGCAGCCATTAATGAAATAATAGATGCTAAAAAGCAGATGGAAATAGCTAAAAGTGCTTCTCTGAGAGCAGAAATAATATCAGAACTTACTAAATATCACATTTCGAATAGAAAAGATAACATTCTATGACACACACTCCGCGTCAGTAATGATTCTGGAAATTATATGATAATCTTACACCTGCTTGTGAAAGATTGCTCGGTGTTTAGTTGTTAATAATTCCATTTTACGACACCGATGGTGGCATCACTGAATATGTCGTCGGCGTCTTTTCGCTGGTAACTCCAGCAAACCATTTGAAGCGCACTAATAGAAAACAAATGGATTTTGACTAACGTCGCGCTGAGTTTTAACGACGTGAGCTAAATGAAACGAGTCGTTTGAAGATGAAAAATATCATTTTAAATGATGATGGGATGAATTCTCTAAATGGAGAGATGTGATTGGCTGGGTAGGATGGTTCGTGTGCGTGTTGCCAAATGCATTTCTCACAATTACGTATTTTAAAAACATCGTTCCTGAAAATGGGGTAAAAGAGCTTAAAAATTATTATAATTTTCTTTTGTAATTGTAAGTTTCGTTGAAATAATTTAACATCATCATTAGCATTTTTCCCAGATATTATATTCGTTTTTATTTCGGAACGAGTCATTAGCGAAAATCATCAAAAAAATTACCCTTCCTTTATGGCTTGTTCATAATTAGTTATGAAGGGAAGAATAAATAACCCTGTCTAGTAAATTAAGGCGTGTAATTATGAGTTTGAAACATCAAACGTGTTTTATAGATGGTGTTATTAGATTTATCTGTAATGGGTTTAATGCATTGGGTTGCAATGACAGATAAATTAGTCTGATTCAATTGGTGTCTCATAGTATAAATTAATTTACTTTTTTTCTGCAACTGGTTAGGGAATAAATTTAAACATATGAATAAGAAAACAGGAAATTAAATTATATTAATTACACAGCTGAGGTGTTTTTGAAATTGTTAAATATTCAGTTAATGTTAATTGATAATTAATTATGAAACTAGAATGCAATTAATTTATTTAAATTATTTTCTTGATTCACTATAAAAGTTTTTATAAATAAATTGTACTTATAAGCAATTAAAAATTCCAAATATAAGTATTAGACATATTTGATGTTAAATAAACTAAGCAATATGTCCTCTATAAGCAAGAAATAGCTCTAAGAAATTTGTAATTTTTTTCTGAATTGGTATTCTATTAAATTAGAAAACGAAATTATTCTCATCTTAAATGTAAAATAAAATACATATTTCATTAAAAACATAAAATATAATAAAATATGATGTATTAAAATCAATTAAATATTGTCAAAATCAAATATTGATTTATTGATATTAATTAAATGTTAATTTATCATTAAATCATTAAATTTTCACGAAAAATACTTTTTCTGCAAGCATAAAATGTATGTTAAAATTCCCCGATATTAAATAAGAATCCAAGTTCATAATAAACAATTACGTTAATTATAAAAACAATTCGATTAAAGAATTGTTTTTATAATTAAAAATTTTAACGTAATAAAGCATTTTAAATGATTAAAAAGTTTCAACGTATATAATTTATTTATTCAATGCAAGAAAAACAAGACGTATTGCATTTAAGCATATCGGTTTATAATATACTTTTAATATGTATACGCTATTTAATAAATGGAAATCGCAAATACGAACAATGATTTTATGCATGTGGTACTTAGATTATTGTTATATGTCAATAATAAGCTATTTTATTGGACCCAAATAGAATTCAATTACAAATGGACACTTTCATACCTAAAGAATACGATATTGAATACAGTTATGGATAGGTGTACATTAATACATAACAAAAATCAGATATATCAAAAATGTTGTTATTTTCATCATTTAGTCTTGTTTGTTCTATAAGGAATACAATTTTATTGTAATCATTTATAATGTTCAATAGATGAAATTTAACATTTTAAAGCAAGAATAAACACTAATGTTTTAAAGTATTTAAAGATAAAATGTATCGTTATCATATATCTCCATATACAAAGAAAATACAATCTCTAAATTATAACAATGAAGCCATTTCAAAAAGATCAACAAAATTTCCTTTTCGATAGTTCAACTCGCATCAACTCTAAGAGAATTTAGCATATGATGTTTAGCCTGACAGCAGTTTATGAAGCCATTAATGAAAGACTAGATGCTAAAAGCAGATGGAAATGGCGAAAAGTGTTTCTTCAGAACTAATTCAGAACTTATATATCACATTTCCAATAGAAAAAGAAAACAGTTTACGATACACATTCCGCGTCAGTAATGATTTTGAAATTATATGATAATCTTACACCAGCTTGTGAAAGATTGCTCGGTGTTTAGCTGCTAATTTTCCGACACCGATGCCACCATCACTGAATATATCGTCTGCGCATTTTCGCTTGTGATTCCAGAAAACCATTCGAAGCTCGCTAATAGAAAACAAATGGTTTTTGGCTAACGTCGCGCTGAGTTTTAACGACTTGCGCCAAATGAAACGAGTCGTTTAAAGATGGAAAAATATTATTTTAAATGATGATGAGATGCCTTCGTTAAATGGCGAGATGTGATTGGCTGGGACAGGATGGATAATGTGCGTGTTTCCAAATGCATTTCACACAATTACGTGTTTTAAGAACATCGTTCCAGAAAATGGCGTAAAAGAGCTTAAAAATTATTCTAATATTCTTCTGTAATTGTAAGTTTCGTTGAAATAATGTAAACTATCATTAGCATTTTTTTTTTCAGATAATATATTCGTTTTAATTCGAAAGAGTCATTAGCGAAAATTAAATCAGCAAAAAAAATTACATTTCCTTTATGGCTTGTTCGTAATTAGTTATGAATGTAACATTTAATAACCCTGTCTAGTAAATTAAGGTGTGTAATTATGATTTTGAAACATCAAACGTGTTTTGGTATTATTAGATTTATCTGTAATAGGTTTAATGCATTGGGTTGCAATGGTATATAAATTAGTTTGATTCAATTTGTGGAATTTCCTAGTATAAATTTTTTTTTTTTTCTGTAAATGATTAGAAAGTAATTTAAACGTATGAATAGGAAAGCAGGAAATGAAATTATATTAATTACATGGTTGAGGTGCTTTTGAAATTGTTATATATTCGGTTAATCTTAGTTAATTATGAAATAGTTCATTATGAAATAGTTAATTAATAATTGATAATAGTTGATAATTAATCATAAATTTAGTATATCCTTAATTTAATTAATTTAAATAAATTTTATTGTTTCTTTGTAAGATATTTCTAATACAAATTTTGCTTATAAGCCATTAATAATTCCAAACAAATTTATTATACATTTGTATTAAATGAACTAAGCAAAAGTTAACTATAAACAATAAGCAATAACTGAAAGCAATTAGTAATTTCTTCCGATTTAAAATGCTATTAAATTAGAAACTATTATTTTATTGTCATTTTTCTTTAAAAAATACTTTTGTATTTCATAAAAAATGATGAAAATTTTAACTTACATTTGATAGAAAAAGAGTAAAAACTTTTTTTGCTAAAATTGCAGAACAAGATCCGTTCGAATTTATCTTAAAAATTATTTTTTAAATGCATTAAATTTAGGATTACAATTGCAAATGAAGTGAATTGCAAACAATACAAGAAATACGGGTTAAAACGTTTGGCGACTTATCACTTAGTTGGGGCGAAAAAAATATCACTAAATTCCAACGGCCCTCCTATTTTGCGATTTGGTCCAATTTTTTATTGATTGAAATTTGTTTATTAATTCAAATTTTAATTATATCTAATTTATTACAAAAAGCTTTATTCATTATAGCAAACATAACAGACAATTTAAAAAAAAATTTAATTTCAATGCATATTTTTTAAGAAAACATCAATCACTTAAACTATAATAAATATAAATTATATTTATTTTTTGAATTTATTCTGATGTGAAAAGTTATTAAATTATAAACAATTAATTAATTGTCTTATGAATTGTAAAATAAATTTCCGTATTTCCTTTAAAACATTAAAATGCAGTGAAAATGATGAAAATCTATTATATATATTTGGTAAAACAGGAGTATAAACCATTTTTTATTGAATGAAATTTACGTAATTAATTTTGATTTAACTAAATATAATGCATTATAAAAAAGGTTAATTTATAATAACAAACACAACATGTAAAGTATTTCTAAAAAAAAAAAGTTTTTAATTTCAGGCACTTTTTTAAAGGAAAATCCACTACTTACTATTCTAAATACAATTACAGTTTGTAATTTCCTCCGACGTAAAATGCCATTAAATTTGAAACACTGAATTAATTATCATATTAACACTAAAATAAATTTTATTATTTCATTAAAAACATTAAAATATTTTTAAAATGATGAAAACTTACTGATATGATGTATATACTTATCTTATATTTGTTAAAAAAAGGAGTATATATAATTTTTTTATTAAATGCAACTAATTCTGATTTTAACTATATATAATTCATTATATAAAGGCTTTATTTATTATAGCAAACATAATAGAAAAATATTTGAAAAAAAATTAAATTTGAAAAGAAACATTAAGGGGAAAATCAATTACTGAAACTTTATAAATATAATTTACATAATTTCATTAACATTCCACAAATTAATTCTCTAAACATAATTTTACTTTTTATAATTTTTACCGTTGCCATCTTTTTTGTAGGAAAATGAAACTTTCTGTTTAAATTGAATTTCTGCTTTAATTATATTATTACAAAGTGTTTCAAATATTTTCAACGTTTCTTTACAAATTAGAAAAAGCAAAATTTTATAAATTATAATTTCTTTAATCACATTTTTCCCTCATATTAATTAATTTTTATAATTATTTTTTTGAAGATTTCTGACTACCAAATGTTGTTAAAGATTTATTAATTGCACTAATTTCAATGCAATGGTTTAATTAAAATCCTTACTTAAATATTTAAAATTAATAAGCTTAAAACTTTTATTTTAATAAAGTGTTCCTTTTTAATCTACATCGATTATGAATATTTTAGTGGACAATAGTCAGTGTCAAGTCAAATAATTTTTTAATAATTTGCAATTATATTTTTTTAATTAAAATTATTATTAAAATTATAATTATTTAATTATTTTTTAAAAGGCGGAAACTCACATCTTAATTAGCAATCTATAAAATGAAATATTTCAGGTTTTTTTTTTTTTTTTTTTTTTTTTTTTTTTTTTTTTGTTGTTTCTGAAAAATTACTTTTTAGTAAATGATTTTTCAGTTTCTAATAATTACATTTTGATTACAAAATAATTGAAAAATTGATTGTTTTTTTCAAACTTACCTACGTTAACCTTACCTGCCTACGTTTTTTTAAACTTCATTTTATTTAAAAAACATACTGTTAAAAAATTAAAAAAAAATTACATAAAATATTTTCGCAGAGCTAGAATTAAAGTTATTCAAAATGACTGAAAATTTCACCTACTAGACCTATAGATGTTTTCACATTACAAACATTAAATATAAAACATTTATATAACTATCAGGATTTTAAAAAAAATATGAACTGATTTATATGAGGCCATTAAAAGTGTAATTGTAACGTGCATGTTGAACAATCAGATTGTAACTGGGTGTGGTATAATTGAGATAGATGGCATAGGTTTGAGAATTCCCAGTTTTATTGACATATACATATACAATTTGAGGCATGTAATATTTAACACATTTAAAGACAGATAACTCTAAATTCATGGAAGGATTATAATTATCAGTCGAAAATCCAAAACTCGAATACGCGCAGGGTGCGCGAAATATACTTCGTATCCGAATATGTGTCTGTAGGCCACATAATGCGTCGGGATGCTCTAAACATATTTCCTCTTGGATTACAGACTATGATCTAAATGTTTCATCGTGGGGAAAAATGTAATTATAATGAAATGTGAAGTTTAAACGTGGTTAAGGTAATTATATTTTTAAAAAATTAAATTTATATCGGGAAAAAAATTTAAATTTTATACTAGAAGTTAATTTTTTTCTTGGTTAATCATTTTGTAATTGGATTAAAATTAAAGTTTCTGAATTTTTTTTTTTTTTAATTTCACATCATTATTGCATATAAATATAAATTTTAAAAATTTTTACATATCGTCCTTGCGCAAAACTGAATGATACAATAAATTATGAAAGAAATTATTTTAGATTTCTTTTCTTAAATACTTAATTTTTTTTTTTTTATATTATTTATATATTTGAAGTCAAAAATTAGTTTAATACGAAAAATGGTTTTAAATAAATAATAAAATTTAGAAAATTTGCCATTCATACCAAATCCTTAGAAAATTATAGTTATCAATGAGATAATAACTTTTACTACTAATTACCCCGTCTAGCGAAAATGCCATTAAAAGAAAAAAAAAAATGAATATCATTTTTCATACCCTTTTGGGTTAACTTTTTTATTTTACAAAGCTTATCCAATATATCGGTTTTAATCAGTTAATACTTAATTAAATATATTGAATGACCTTTTTCGTAGACGTGGTTTGCAATAAATCACACACTGAAGTTTTAGTGACACTGTTAATTAAATGAAGCGATAACAACTGAATTCGCTGTCAGTTACAGGTGATAGAAAGGGAGGAAAAACAGTAATGAACTAACTCAACATCATTTTTGTATAATATAAAAGCTGCCCTATAACCTTTAATTAGTATGTTAGTCGCCTGACTTTGAGTTGATGATGATAATTTTTTTTTGTCTTTTATATGGAATGTAGAGATGTAAGAGTAACATCAGCCTCTTTCATTTTCATATTTCCAATTTTTGGGCATATATAGCAAGTTAGAAACAAAACTAATACCAACTTAAGCGTAGCTTAATAGCTATTCTTTTTGAAATATTAAAACTGTACAGTGTTTGATTAGGTTGTTCAAAACTGTAGTGTGCAGGTTGGGTAACTGTAGTGTGCAGATAGTAACGTGCATTTTGGTTGAGGCACAGTTTGGTAAAATCACAGTTTTATTTATACACGTAGAAACACCACACACATACAATTGCACGTACATAGACATGCAATATTTAACGCATGTAAAGACAGATAATTTTAGATTCTTTGAAGGACTCCACTTCTAAGCCGAAAATCCAATAATTAGCTATTCGCAGTTTGCATGAAATATAGATCCTTTCCGGGTGAGATTCTCGAAGCCACATGACTGTTCCTCCTGAACGCCACAGGGGTGTTCTTCCCAGTTTGTAGGCTGAAGCATGGTAACATTATTTACGTACTTATTTACTTTCAATATTTTATAATAAAGTATGTAATATAATCATTATATTAAAATGTTACATGTAGTCACCATTATGGTATCTTAGATCTATTCTTATAAATTAAAAAAAAAGTATATATCAGAAAAATTTTAAACTCTGTACTAGCAGTTATTATTATTTTCTTTCTCTTTTTTCAACCAGTTTACAATTTGCTTAATATTTCAGTTTCTGTTCCATGTTATGTCATTTTTGCATTTAAAAATAAATTTACAACCTTTTTTTAAAATTGTCTTAGTGCTAAACAAAATGACTCAATAATTATTTTTGATTTTTTATAAATATCATTTAATATTTTTTCAAAATTTAGTTTAATAAAAAATGATTTTAATAAATAGCAATTAAAACGTTTGTCATTCCTTTGAAAAAATTTAGAGTTTTTGAAAAGTCTTATTTTAAAATATTAAAATTATAACTGCCAGTGTTTTAATAAACTTTACTACTAATTACCCCATCACTCGGAAAATGCCATGAATTTAAAAGGAAAAAAAATGAATATCATTTTCATTCCTTTTTAGATTATCCATTTTATTTTTCATAGCTTATCCAATCTATCAGTTTTAATCAGTGAATACTTAATTAAATATATTGAATGAACTTTTCGTAGACGTGGATTGCACTAAATCACACACTGGAGTTTTTAGTGACACCATTAATTAAATAAAGCGAGGACAGCTGAATTCGCTGTCAGTTACAGGTGATAGAAAGGGAGGAAAAACCGTAATGAACTCAACGTCATTTTTGTATATTATAATAGCTGCCCCATAAGCTGTCAAGACAAGAATTCCACTACAAGTTAAACCTTAACCTTTAATGAAGTGGGTTTCTTACACTGGCTTTGAGTTGATTATGATAATTTTTTTTTTTTTCTTTTTATCTAGATTTTAGAGATACCGCTTTTATTCTTTTCATGATCATATTTCCAATTTTTGGCACATAAAACAAGTATAAACAAAACTAATGCCACATTATTCATAGATGCATAACTTTACTTTTTGGAAAATTTCAAACTGAACAGTGTTTGATTATAATGTCAAGAACTGTATTGTACAGGTTGGGCGATCAGAATGTAACTGAGGGCGGTTGGGTTGAAATACTTAAATGAATTGCAGAATTTACATCTTTTATTTTCACGCGCACATACATCACGCACATACAATTAGAAACATACAATATTGAACGCATTTAAGGATATATAATTGTAAATTCATGGAAAGACTCCACTTCTGAGACGAAAACCCGATACTTCACTATACGCAGGTTGCACAAATATACTTCCTTTCCGGGTGAGAGCTGGTCTGGTGGCCAAGTGGCCAGCGCTGGGGTCTTTGGTGTCCCAGGCTTCAGGTTCGAATCCTGGCAGTGGCATGGATGTTTGTGAGTGGTTCGGAATCCACTTTAAACTGTAGGTCTCGGTCTGTTCAGCCTAAAGTGTGCACAAGATGACCGTAGAGCGACAAACCAAACCAAACCAATCTCCGGATGAAGTCGGTTGATTTGACAATTTTTCCTGAACGCCAAAGGGGCCGCTCCTGTCAGTGCGTAGGGGAAGCATGGTTACATCATTTACATAGAACTTTCAATATTTTAAAATGAAGTTACATGATATAACGACTATAATAAAAAATTCAATTTAACAATGATTAAGTTCTATTTTAATAAATTTAAAAACATCTGTATCAGAAAAATTTAAAACTTTTTTAATAACAGTTAAAATTATTTTTTTACATTTAATCAGTTTACTATTTGATAAATGTTTCAGTTTCTTGATAGTTTTAAATATTATTTCGTTATTGTACGCAAATATAAATTTAGAAATTTTTTAAATATTGTCATGTTAAACTAAATGACTCAATCATTATTTTAGGTTTTTTTTTAAATACTTAATGTTATTGTATATTATTTATATATTTAAAGTCATTTAGTTTCCTACAAAAAATGATTCTAAATAAATAACAAAAATTAGAAGCCTTATCATTCATTTCAAATAAAATTTTTGCGATTTTCAAAAGTCTTAGAAAATTATAATTATCAGTGTAAAAATAAATTTAATGCTAATTACCCCATCTCTCTAAAATGTCATGAATTAAAAAGAAAAAAAAATGAATATCATTTTCATACCTTTTGGATTATCCATTTTATTTTTCATGAGTTATCCAATCTATCAGTTTTAATCAGAGAAGACATAATTAAATATATTGAATGAACTTTTTCGTAGACGTGGATTGCACTAAATCACACACTGGAGTTTTTAGTGACACCATTAATTAAATAAAGCGAGAGCAACTGAATTCGCTGTCAGTTACAGGTGAGAAAAGAGGGGAAAAACCGTAATGAACTCAAAGTCATTTTTGTATAATATGAGAGCTGTCCCATAAGCTGTCAAAACAAGAATTCCACTACAGTTAAACCTTTTTTAATTAGTCGGTTGGTTAACCCTAGCTTTCAGTTGATAATGATAATTTTCTTTCCATCTTTATTCTTTTGTCTTTCTCTTTTCATCTTTTGTCTAGATATCATTTTTTTTTTCTTTCATTATCACATTTCCAATATTTATGCAGATATAACAAGTTATAAACAAAACTAATACCAACTTATTAATGGCGGCACTGCTAGTATTTTTGAAAATTTTAATGCTGTGAAGTATTTGATTAGCATTTTAAATACCTGTAGTGTGCAGGTTTGGCAACCAGGTTGTAACTGGAGGTAGTTGAGATGAGATACGTGAGGCACAGGAACAACAGGAAGAACTCACAGCTTTATTCACCATACACATCCAGTTAGAAACATGCATATTTAACATTTGTAAAGACCGATGATTTTAAAAAAATAGATTCGTGGAATGAGTCCTCTTTTAAGCCGAAAACCCGCGAAAACCAGCGACCAAATTGCAGAAAATATATTTTGTCTCCGGGTGACAGTGTGTAGGCCAACTGACCATTTCTCCTGAATGCCACAGAGGGCTCTCTTGTCAGGGTGTAGGCGGAAACAGGGTTTTATCATTTACATAAAATTCAATATTTTAGAATTATGTTATATAATATAAAATTGTAATAAAAAAGTTAAATGTAATCATTATTAAGGTGATTTAGTTCTATTGTTATAAATACAAAAAAGATATCTGTATCAGAAAAATTTTAAAACTTTATACTAGAATTTAAAAAAATATTTTTTTCTAATTTAATCAGTTTACAATTTGCTTAATGTTTCAATGTATTTAATGTTATTGCGTTATTGCATTAAAATATAAATTTAGAATTTTTTTAATATTGTCCTTGTGCTAAACTGAATGAATGATCCAATAAATTATTTTAGATTTTAAATTTTTAAATTAATCATATTTTTAATTTTTAATTTTTTTTAATTATTTAGATTTATTTGTTTCTTATTATTTATATATCTGAATTCAAAATTTATTTTAATAGGAAAAATTATTTTAAATAAATAATAAAAATTAGAACATTTGTCATTCATTTCAAATTCTTAGAAAATTATAATTATCAGTGAGATAATAAGTTTGACTACTAATTACCCCATCTCTCAAAAATGCCAGGAATTAAAAAGAAAAAAAAAGAAGCGAATATCATTTTTCATGCCTTTTTGGATTATGCGCTCTCTTTTTTCATAGCTTATCCAATTTGTTTTAATCAGTGAATACATAATTAAATATATTGAATGAACTTTTTCTTAGACAACGGATTGCACTAAATCACACACTGGAGTTCTTAGTGACGCCATTAATTAAATAAAGCTAGAGCAGCTGAATTCGCTGTCAGTTACAGGTGAGAGAAAGAGAGGAAAACCTTAATGAACTCAACATCATTTTTGTATAATATAAAAAGCTGCCCCATAAGTTGTCAAAACAAGAATTCCATTAGAGTTAAACCTTAAACTTTAATTAGTCGGTTGGGTACCCTGGCTTTCAGTTGATAATGATAATTTTTGTTTGTGTTTTATCTACAATTTAGAGATACCGCTTTTATTCATTCATGATCATATTTCCAATTTTTGGACATAAAACTATAATTTAATAAAACTATTAACTAATAAGAAGCAAAACAAATACCAACTTTTTCATAGCTGCATAGCTATTCTTTTTGGAAATTTAGAAACTGTCCAGTGCTTGATTAGGATGTTCCGATATGTAGTGTGCAATTTGGACAACCAGATTGTTATTGATTGTGGCTGGGATGAGATACCTAAGACACAGATTGGAGAAATCACATCTTTATTTACACACGAGCAAGCAACACCCACATACAAGTTGAAACATGAAATACTTAACATATGTAGAGATAAATAATTATAGATTCGTGGAAGGACTCACTTCTCAGCCAAAGCCCCGAAACACATTTGCGCGCAGTGTGCGCGAAATAGACTTCTCCTCCATATGAGAGGCTCGAGGCCAATTAACAATTTTTCTGAATGCCACAGGCGGCACTCTTGCATTGCGTTGACGCGAGCATTGTTCCGTCATTTACATAAGCTTAATATTTAAGAATTAAGTTATATAATATAATGATTGTAATAAAAAGTTAAATTTAAGTATGATTAAGATAATTTTGTTCTATTCTTATCAATTATAAAAAAAAATCTGTTTTAAAAAATTTTTTAAAACTTTAAATTAGAAATTAAAATTATTTTTCTTCTTTTTTTTATCGGTTTGCTTAAATAACTTGTTTATTTTTTAATCTTGTTATCATCAATCATAATGTTTCAGTTTAACTATTTTGTAATGCTGTTTTATAATTTTATTTAAATATAAATTTAGAAATTGTTTTATCAATTGTCCTTGTGCTATACGTAACGACCAAAAATTATTTCAGATTTTCTTAAATACCTAATATTTTTTTTTTTTATTTATATATTAAATCAAAAAATTTACTATAATACAATAAAATGATTCTAAATAAATAATACAATTAGTATTATCACCATTCTTTTTCAAATAAAATTTAATGGTTTTCAAAAGTCTCAAAAAAATTATAATTATCAGTCTGATAATAATTTTACTGCTAATTACCCCATCTCTCTAAAATGCCATGAATTAAAAAGAAAAAAAAAACCGAATATAATTTTTCGTGCCATTTTGGATTATCCTTTTTATTTTTCATAGCTTATCCAATCCATCAGTTTTAATAAGTGACTACTTAATTAAATATATTGAATGAACTTTTTTTCGTAGACGTGGATTGCACTAAATCACACACTGGAGGTTTTTAGTGACACCATTAATTAAATAAAGCGAGAGCAGCTGAATTCGCTGTCAGTTACAGGTGATAGAAAGAGGGGAAAACCGTAATGAACTCAATGTCATTTTTGTATAATATAAAAGTTGTTCCATAAGCTGTCAAAACTAGAATTCCATTACAATTAAACCTTAACCTTTAATTAGACGGTGAGTTACCCTGGCTTTGAGTTGGTAATGATAATTTTTTTATCTTTTATCTGGAATCCGTTTTTATTCTTTCATTATCATATTTCCAATTTCAGGGCCACATATAACGAGTTAGAAGCATAAGGAATACCAACTTATTCATAGCTGTATAGTAATTATTTTCGGAAATTTTATAACTGTACAATGTTTGATTAGTATGGCAAGAACTGTATTGTGCAGGTTTGACTACCAGATTGTAACTGGTGTAGTTAGGTTGAGATACTTAAATGGATTGGAGAATTTAGATCATTATTTGCACGCGCACATACATCACACATATACAATTAGACACATACAATATTTAACACTTTTAAAGACATATAAATATGGATTTGTAGAAAGTCAACATGTCTAAGCCGAAAGTCCTATACTTAGTTCCGTGCAGGGTGCGAGAAATATACTTCCTCACCGGGTTAGGTTCTTTAGGCCAACTGACCATTTCTCCTGAACGCCACAGGAAAGTGCTGTTGCCTGGGGGAGCGAGTGAGATGGGCGAGATAAATTTGTTGTTGATTGATTTTTGATGTTGGTTTAACATTGTAATTTTAAAAATGTGATTAATCTAACATAATTCACCAAGGATAATTCACGTCCCAACAAGGCAAGTCGAAAAAAAATTACATTCCTTAAATGGAAAGGGAGACAATAAATTTATAAGTCTGAATATGCCCTTTCGTCTTGTAACGATAAGTGTACTGTATATCATAATTTTTATATACAAAATTAGAATTATTAAAAAAATTAAATTCAATGAATTAACAGTTTTACGATTAATTATCAATTAAGATTAACCAAATATTTAACAATTACAAAAACACCTCAACCGTGTTATTAATATAATTGCATTTCCTGTTTTTATATTCATATGATTACATTACTTCCTATTCAGTTACAGTTAAAAGTAAATTAATTTACACTAGGAAATTTCATAAATTGAATCAAACTAATTTATCTGTCATCCCAACTCAATGCATTGAACCCATTACAGATTAATATAATAATACCATCTATAAAACACGTTTGATGTTTCAAACTCATAATTACACGCCTTAATTTACTGGACACGGTTATTAAATCTCACCTTCATAACTAATTATGAACAAGTCATAAATGAAAGGGAATTTTTTTGCTGATTTAATTTTCGCTAATGACTCCTTCCGAATTAAAACGAGAAAAAAAAAATGCTAATGGGGGTGTTACATTATTTCAACGAAACTTACAATTACAAAAGAAAATTAGAATAATTTTTTTAAGCTCTTTTACGCCATTTTCTGGAACGATGTTTTTAAAACACGTAACTGTGAGAAATGCATTTCACGACAAGCACATTAACCAGGTGCTCAGACAATCACATCTCGCCATTTAACGAAGGCATCCCATCACCATTTAAAATAATATTTTTCCATCTTTAAAGGACTCGTTTCATTTAGCGCACGTCGTTAAAACACAGCGCAGCAGCCGAAAACCATTTGTTTTCTATTAGCAAATGGTTTCAAATGGTTTGCTGGAATTACGAGCGAAAAGGCGCAGACGATATATTCAGTGATGCCACCATCGGTATCGGAAAATGAAGTTATTAACAGCTAAACACCGAGCAATCTTTCACAAGCAGGTGTAAGATTATCATATAATTTCAGAATCATTACTGACGCGGAGTGTGTATCGTAGAATGTTATCTTTTTCTATTCGAAACGTGATATGTAAGTTCTGAATTAGTTCTGCTCTCAGAGAAATATTTTTCGCTATTTCCATTTGATTTTAGTATCTATTCTTTCAATAATGGCTTCTTAAACTGATTTCAAGATAAACATCATGTGCTAATGTCTTTTAAATTTAATGCCTACTTTGAATTATCGAAAATGAAATTGTGTTGATCTTTCTAAATGGCTTCATTGATATAAATGGCAGATTCTATTTTCTTTGTCGAAAGGAAATACATGAATCAAGATAAATATTATTTATTAAATATTTTAAATAATCAATGTCCCATTAAACGCTTTTAAACGTTAAATATAATTTCACCTATAGAATTTAAACAATCGTTTATAGTAAGACTCTATTCAATATAGATCATAATAGACATGACTAAATAAATTAAAATATAAACCAAATTACAAAAGATTTTGTAATTACGTCTTTTATTATCTATTAGTATATACCTAGTGCATAACTTCATTCAATATCGTGTTCTTAGTGTGTGAGAAGTGCCCATTAGAAATTGAGTTCTATTGGGTCCAATACATTAGATAGCTTTTCGAATTGACATATCACAATACCTTAATGCCTCATTCATAAAACCATTGTTCGTATTCGTCGATTTCCACTTATTAAATAACTTCTACTTATTAATTGTATGTTATAAACCGATATGTTTAAATGCAATTTGTCTGGTCTTTTTCCAGAGATTACATAAAATTAATTATATGACTTGGACAATTTTTAATCATTTGAAATCCTGTATCATATTAAAACTTGCAGTTTTATTGATTTAAAATGCTTTATTATATTAAAAATTTTAAATTTAATCATTTTAAATGCTTTATTATATTAAAAATTTTAAATTTACTCATTTTAAATGCTTTATTATATTAAAAAATTAATTTTAAATGATTTAAAAGTGTCCAAGATATCTATTTTTTAAAATAATAAAATTAGATTTTTAATTTAATTATTAAATTTATTTAAATTAATTCTAAAAAAAAGGGAACTTTTTAAATTTTTTTTTTTTTTAATAATAAACAATTATTTTATATAAATATTATCAAAAAGTGTAATTTTTAATTCATATCGGGGAGGATAATTACATAAAAATTTTATGCATACAGAAAAATTAATTTTTGAGAAAATTTAATGATTTAATGATGTATATTCTTTTTCGTCTATATTCTTTTTTGAGTTATTTAAACATATATATCTGTTTGTGTTCCTGGCCTCGGAAATTCTGATGAACAGCTATATGCGTTTAAAACCAACTATGGTCCTCATTTTTAAACCTTAGTTTTTAACCGAAAATTTACATGCTTTAATTAGGAAGGAATTAGGCGATAAATTTGTGAGGCGGAACGTATTTTGACTTGTAGGGGAAAATGTTTACCTATCAGAAATCAACCTTATAGATGTTTATTTAATCTTGTGGTTTCAAAAGAGGATTACAGAATGGAACATAATTCACAAGGTATTTGTCTGTTATGTTTGCTGTAATGAATAAGATATTTTTATTCTGAATAATATATAGTTAAAATCAAAATTAGTATGCAAAAAATCCTTCAATAAATAATGTGTCTAAATCGCAAAATACGGGCCATTGCGAATCGGTGACATTTTTAGGGCAACAATTAAGAGATAATTTGCCAAATCTGGTAACTCGGGTTTCTTGTATTGTTTGCAATTCATTTCACTTACAGTTGCAACCCTTACGTGGCGGTATTTGGCGATTTCATCATCATGAGATGTTCATCATTTTTATTGCATTTCAATGTTTTTAAATGAAATACGAAAATGTATTTTACAATAAATATGATAATTAATTCATTGTTTATAATTTAATAGAATTTTACATCAAAAGAAATTACAAATTGGTTACTGTTATTGTTTATTGCTTACAGCTTTCTTATTGCTTAGTTTATTTAATATCAAATATATCTAAAGAATGCACTTGGAATTAATAATTGCTTATAAATAAAATTTGTTGTTTATAAGCAAAATATATTGAATGTAGAACAATGTTTATAATGAAAAGAAAAATAATTAATTAATTAATTTAATGCATTAAATGCAACACTAATTTTATGATTAATTAACAATTAAATTTAATTCAATACTTAAAAATTTCAAAAACACCTCAACCATGTAATTAACATAATTTCAATTCCTGTTTTCCTATTCGTATGTTTTAATTAATTCCTAATGATTTACAGAAAAAAGTAATTAATTTATTCCAGGAAATTTCATAAATTGACTCAAACTAATTTATCTACCATTGCAACCCAATGCATAAAAACTATTACAGATAAATCTAATAACATCACCTATAAAACACGTTTGATGTTTCAAACTCATAACGGTTATTAAATCTTGCGTTCATAACTAATTATGAACCAGCCATAAAGGAAAGGGATATTTTTTTTGCTGATTTAATTTTCGCTAATGAATCTACCGAATTAAAACGAATATATTACCTGAAAAAAATGCTAATGATGATGTTGTTCAACGAATTACAGAAGAAATTAGAATAATTTGTTAAGATATTTTACGACATTTCCGGGAACGGTGTTTTTAAAATACGTAATTGTGAGAAATGCATTTGGCGACACGCACATTATCCAGCCTGCCTAACCAATCCCATCTCGCCATTTAACGAAGGCATCCTATCATCATTTAAAATGATATTTTCTATCTTTAAACGACTCGTTTCATTTAGCTCACGTCGTTAAAACTCAGCGCGACGTTAGCCAAAAACCATTTGTTTTCTATTAGCGCGCTTCAAATGGTTGGCTGGAATTACGAGCGAAAAGGCACAGACGATATATTCAGTGATGCCACCATCGGCGTCGGAAAATGAAGTTATTAACAGCTAAACACCGAGCAATCTTTCACAAGCAGGTTTAAGATTACTGTATAATTTCGAGAATCATTACTGACGCGGAATGTGTATCGTAGAATGGTATCTTTTTCTATTCGAAATGTGATACGTTTAGTTCTGCTCTCTGAGAAGCAATTTTCGCCATTTCCATCTGCTTTTAGTATCTATTATTTCATTAATGGCTGCATAAACTGCTATCGGGATAAACAGGATACGCTAATGTCTTTTAGAGTTGATGCCTACTTTGAATTATCGAAAATGAAATTGTGTTGATCTTCACAAATGGCTTCATTGATATAAATGAAAGATTTTATTTTATTTGTCTAATATAGATACATAAACATAAGACACGTTATTCAATCAATGTTTTAAAAACATTGCGTGCCCCATTAAATGCTTTTAAACGTTAACTATCCTCTCCTATTGAATATTATAAATGATTGCAATAAAACTTTTTCAACACGTATGTTCATAATCAACAAGACTAAATGAATTAAATAAGTTAAAGTAGAAATTAATTACCAACCCTTTTGGTAAATGTGTTTTGTTATCTGCTAGTGCATACCTAATTCATAACTATCGTTAAATATCTTCTTACCTATGTGATTTTACAAATGATTACACTAAAACTCAACATACATAATCGTAATCGGCAAGTCTAAATGAAGAAAATAAATTAAAATATGAACTATATGCCAACATTTTTAATCTGCCTTTTGTTATCAATTAGAGTTTACCTAATTCATAAATCGTTAAATATCCATCCCCTTTTGAATTTTATAAATGATTACAATAAAACCTTGTTTAGCTGGCGGTCTCATAATCAACAAGATTAAATGAAGTAAATAAATTGAAATATGAACTGAATAACATCAGTTTGGATAATACTGCCTTTTAACATCATATGGTAAACTGCCATGGTGAATATCATATGCTAATGTGTTTTACAGTTGAGCCTACTTTGAATTATCGAAAATGAAATTGTGTTGATTTTTCGAAATGGCTTCGTTGATATGAATGACAGATTATATTTTATTTGTCTAATATAGATACATAATCAATATACACGCTATTCAATTAATATTTTAAAAATTACGTGCCCCATTAAAAAGCTTTTAAACGTCAAATATCCTGGCACCAATTGAATTTTATAAATGATTACAATAAAAACTCTACTCAATATAGATCATAATAGACATGACTACATGAAGTAAATAAATTAAAAACTGAACTAAACATTTTGTGAGTTTTGGTGATTATGCCTTTGTTATCTATTAGCGTATTCATAATTTGATTCAATATCCTGTCCTTTAGAGCATGAGAAGTGTCCGTTTGAAAGTGAATTTGATTGGGTCCGATACATTAAATAGCTTATCGAATTGGCATATCGTAATTATCGTATTTAAATACCACGTCTATAAAACCGATTTTCATTTATTAAATAAACTATACATATTAAACGCTTGTTATGAACCGATGTGTTTCAATGTAATACGTCTGGTCTTTTCTAGAGATTACCTTCAATAAATTATATATATCTTGGACACTTTTAATCGTTTAAAACGTTCTCTATGTTAAAATTTTAATTATAATAAACAATTATTTTTCGAAGTACTTGTTAAAAGGTTAATTCCTATTTAATATCTGGGGATTTTTAGATAAATTTTTATGCATACTGGAAAAGTTATTTTCGTGCAAATTTAATAATTTAATAATACATAATTTAATAATTTAATGAATATATATCAATGAATGAACATATCAGTGAACAAGCATACCATTCAATATGTCATATCATTGAAATAAAATATCATTAAACGAGCTGCTATCCGAGCATTGCTGGTACAGAACTGTCTGAATCTACTTTATTTATCAGCTGCCTTGAATATTGAATATAGCATCAAAAATATATGTTTATCATTAATTTTTTGATAAAAAGGTACTTTTTATTTCCTCCATTATTATTAACGGACTATTAGAATTATTTCTTCGAAGTCAAAAAACATCATTAAATAGAATGTTACCAATACAACTTAAGATACTGATACAATAGATGGGTCTTATCTAACTCATTAAAAACAAAGCAAATATTCCTCTGTAGGGAGCTCATTAAGGAGAAACACAAAATTTTTTACTCTGTCTGCAATTAGTGCTTCATCAGCAGTGCTTAGTCTTCCAGCAAAACCATTCGCATGTGTTACACATTCCTATTGTTCCCATGGGTTGGCTGTTTACTTACGATGATAGCATGGAAACGATTATTGTTAAAACAGGATGCATAGTTGATTTTTTTTATTTGTATATATGCGTTAAAGAATCATTAAGATGTGAGTGAAATCATTATTTGTTAACTTAATGCATGATGTTTAGTGCTTGATTATAGAATATGGATTCTTGAACTATTTAATTTGTATTCTTTTTAAAAGATTTATATTGTTTAATTTAAAAATAATGTAGTATTTTAAATGTCTGGACATTGTTTTCATAAGTTACAAATATTATCATAAAACCATTACATGGAACAGTAGTAGTTTTTCAAATTATATTTTAAAATGTATATTCTTTTAGAAATAAGATTTCTTTTTAAAAATTACCAAGCCTATCCCCTTAAAACTCAGCGTCATACAGCCAAGTCAGACTTCGACCTACCGATGCCCATCACAACAGAAGCTCACCCTCTTTCCCTGTCTCCATGAGACTACATGGGATCCTGGACTTGGTCTTAGATGTCGCTGTCTACCACGTGTAATAAGAAACAAGACGTATATCATTAAACATATCATATAACTGAACATATATTATTATACGAGCATATCATTGAACATATATCATATTACACTGGCATATCATTATTCAGAATATCAGTGAACACATCATATCACTGAATGACCATGCCAGTGTATTTACAAGCCCATACCATAGAACGAAAATATTATTAAAAGAGCTGCTATTTGAGCGTTGCTGTTACAGAACTTTCTGAATCTACTTTGTTTATCAGCTGCGATGATTACATGGATACAGATAAATATGTACTTTGGCTGTCCTCCAATATTACTACTATTTTCCTTCAAAACCAAAAAAGTCGTTAAATAGAACCCTACCAATACAACTTAAGACACTGATACAATAGTTTGGCCTTAGGGGAGCTCATTCCTCTGCAGGACGCTCCATTTCTGCAGGGAGCTCATCAAGGCGAAACACAAAAAATTACTCTGTCTGCAATTAGTGCTTCATCAGCAGAGTTTAGTTTTCAAGCAAAACCATTCGCATGTGTTTTTTTCCAGGTCAATGCTACTTGCTCCCATGGTTGGCTGTTTACTTACGATGATAGCGTGAAACGATTATCATTAAAACAGGGTGAATAGATGAAACGATTTCTGAACAATCGATATTTTCTGGGGTTTTTTTTTTATCGATATACATATATGCGTTAAAGGATCATTAAGATGCGAGTGGTAATGGTAAAAATGAAATCATCATTTTGGTACCTTAATGCATTATGTTCCGTATAGAATATGTATACGATGGCATTGTATATATCATCAAATTGCCATCTGTTTGAACATTTATCATTGAAAGATAATTTAATTGAACAAGAATATCATTGAATATATCATACCATTTAACGAAGATATAATTGGACGAGCATATTATTATCGAACATATTTGAACACATCATATCTTTGAATATACAATATCATTGAACGAGCATTTTTAAACACATTAAATGATTGAAGGCATATTTGAATACATCTTATCATTGAACAGCTTATTATTGAATATACCATATCATTCAACGAACATATCATTGAGCATATATCATTGAATGAACATATTTATTAAGCATAATTGAATATATCGTATGATTAAACGAGCATATTATTAAACAAGCATATACATATTTGGTTATAGCATATCATCGAATATAAGACATCTTTGAATTAAAATATCATTACATGAGTTGCGATGTGAGCATTGCTGGTACAGAACTTTCTGTATCTTCTTTGTTATAATCTGCTTTGAATACTGAATATACGATCACAGATGTATATGTCTATCGTTAATTTTCAAATAAATAGATACTTTGGCTTTCCTCCAATATTATTAACAAACTACGAGAATTCTTCCTTCAAACCTAAAAACATCATTAAATAGAACGTTACCAATACAACTTAGATGCTGATACAATAGATTGAGTCTTATCTAACTCATTAAAAACAACGCAAACATTCCTGGACTCTCCATTACTCTGCAGGGAGCTCATTAGGGCGAAACACAAAATTTTACTTTGTCTGCAATTAGTGCTTCATCAGCAGTAAGTTTAGTTTTCTGGCAAAACCATTCGCATGTGTTGCCCATTCTGGGTAATACTATTGCTCCCATGGGTTGGCTGTTTACTTAAGATGGTAGCATGGAAACGATTATCGTTAAAACAGGATGCTAGATGATACCATTTCTATCCAATCGATATTTCTGATTTTTTATTTTTTGCATATATGTGTTAAATAATCATTAAGATGCGAGGGAAATATTATTTTGTTTTAGCTTATGTATAATGTTTGGTGCTTGATATATTATACGGATTCTTGAACTATTTAATTGGGTCACTTTTTAAAGATTTATGTTGGATAATTTAAAATAATATAGTCTTTCGAAAGACCAGACATTTTCTTTTTTCATAAAATACCAATTTTATTATAAAATTAATAATAACACAGCAAAATAAAATCATTTTCCAAATAATATTTTAAATTCTAAATTTTTAATTATGAAATTTTTTAAAAGTACTAGATATCTCTTTGGACAGGTATATCATTTTCGAGATTATCATTGAACAGGCATGCCATTGAACTTATCATATTGTACAGACATATCATGCACCAGGCATACCATTGCACATATTGAACCATTGCAACATATCATATTGCACAGGCATATCATTATCGAGAATAACATTGAACATATCACATTGTATAGGCATATCATTATCAAGAATACCATTAAATGAGCATATCATTATCAAGAATATCATTAAATGAACATATCACATTGTATTAAATGAGCATATCATTATCGAGAATACCATTAAATGAGCATATTATCGAAAATACCACTGAACATATCAAATCATTACATGAGCATGTCAGTGTACAAGCATATCATTGAACAAGCATATCATTGATCGAGCTGCGATCTGAGCATTGATGGTACATAACTTTCTGAATCTATTTTGTTTATAAGCTGCCTTGATTACATTAGCTTACAAATAAATAGTCACTTTTCCGTTCCTCAAATTTTATTAACGAACTGTACAAGTCTTCCTCCGAAACCAAAAAAGCATCATTAAACAGAACGCTACCAATACAATTCAAGATACTGATACAATAGATGGTTCTTATCTAACTCATTAAAAACAACTCAAACATTCTCAACGCTCCATTAGTCTGCAGGGGAGCTCATTAAACAGAAACACAAAAACTCTGTCTACAATTAGTGCTTCATCAGCAGTGTTTAGTTTTCGAGCAAAACCATTCGTATGTGTTACCTACATTCTGGGCAATGCTGTTGCCCCATGGGTGGCCTGTTTACTAACGATAATGGAATGGAAACGATTGTCGTTAAAACAGGATGCTTAGATAATACGATTTTTCGATGATGATATATAATTTTCTTATCGATATATAGTGTCCGTTAAATTATCATTAAGATGTGAGTGAAATGGTAAAAATGATATCCTCGTTTTGCTACATAAATGCAATATATTCTTTATAGAATATGGATTCATTGAACAAGTTCTGTATTGAATATGGATATCATGTCATTGAAATCATAAAATTGGATTCTTGAATGTAGAATATGGGTTCCTTTTAAGATTTTAGTTGATTCCTTTAAAGATTTATGTTTGATAATTTAAAATAATATAGTCTTTTAAAAGATCAGATATTTATTTTGTCATAAACTACTAATTTTATTATAAAAGCCTTATATAGCATGGTAATAGTTTCGAAATAATATATTAAAATCATTATTATTTTTAATAGTAAGATTTCATTTTTAAATTGCCAGTAAACAATTAATGAATATTAGACATTTGAAAATATTTTTTAACTATTACAAACTTTATTTTTAAAAATTATACTTGGGCCTCATGGCTGAGTGACTAGAGCTCTGGCTTTAGCTGCCATAAGTTTCCTGATTCAAGTCCCAGCGTTCGGCATAGATGATTGTAGTTGTTTGGAATCCACTTTTAAACCTTAGATGTCTGTCTCATATGACAGTACAGAGTAGGGAACGACACGCCTATCCATTAAAACGCCAGCGTGAAGGAGAGACATTTCAGACTTCTACCCTACAGATGCTCACTACATCACGAAAGAAATGGACCTTTTCCTCCTTCCAGAGACCACATGAGGTGATCCACTGTTCTGAGGTTGGGGTCTATCAAGTGTAATAAAGCAGTAAACATATCATTAAACGTATCATTTGTCAACATATAATCATTGAACGAGCATATCATTGAATATAGCATATTGTACAGGCATATCGTTATCAAGAATATATCATTGAACATATGTCATACCATTGAACGAGTATATCCTCATTGAGCATATCATTAAACATATCATATTGAACGTATAACATCACTGAACGAGCACATCATTGGATATATCATATCATTGGGCGCGCATATCATTGAATATATTGTATCATTAAACGAACATATCATTAAAAGAGTTATGATTTGAGCATTGCTTTACACAATTTTCTAAATCAACTTTGTTTACCAGCTGTCAGAAAAGATGTATGTTTATCATTGATTTCCAAATAAAAAGGTACTTTGGCTTCCTCCAATATTATTAACGAATTATTAGAATTCTTCCTTCTATATCAAAAAACATCATTAAACAGAACGTTACCAATACAATTTAAGATACTGATACAATAGGTTGGTTTTATCTAACCCATTAAAACCAACGCAAGCATTCCTGAACACTCCGTTCCTCTGCAGGGAGCTCATTGAGGTGAAACACAAAATTTTTACTCTGTCTGAAATTAGTGCTTCATCAGTAGTGTTTAGTTTACAGGCAAATCATTCGCATGTATTACACATTTTTGGGTAATGCTATTGCTCCCATGGGTTGGCTGTTTACTTACGATGGTAGCATGGAAACGATTATCGTTAAAACAGGATGCATAGATGATACCATTTCTGTCCAATCGGTATTTTCTGCTTTTTTTATTGGTATATATGTGTTAAATAATCATTAAGATGTGAGTGGAAATCGTTATTTTGTTAACTTAATGTATGATGTTTGGTGCTTGATTATATTATAAGGATTCTTGAACTATTTAATTAGGCCCCTTTTAAATATTTATGTTGGATAATTTAAAATAATGTAGTCTTTCGAAAGTCCAGACATTTACTTTTTCATAAACTACTAATTTTATTATAAAATTATTACAATAATAAAAAACAATAATTTTTCAAATAATATTTTAAATTCTAACTTATTTTTAATTATGAGTTTTCTTTTTAAAAGTGCTAGATATTCTCTTTGGTCAGGCATATCATTTTCGAGATTATCATTGAACAGGCATGCCATTGAACTTATCATATTGTACAGACATACCATGCACCAGGCATGCCATTGAACATATCATATTGCACAGACATACCATGCACCAGACATACCATTGAACATATCATATTGCACAGGCATATCATTATAGAGAATATAATTGAACATATCACATTGTATAGGCATATCACTATCCAGAATACCATTAAATGAGCATATCCTTATAAGAATATAATTGAACATTATCAATTGTATAGCATATCATTATCAAGAATAGCATTAAATGTGCATATCATTATCGAGAATACCATTAAATGAGCATATTATCGAAAATACCACTGAACATATCATATCATTACATGAGCATGTCAGTCAGTGTGCAAGTATATCATTGAACAAGAATCATATGCCGTGATTACATTGCTTACAAATAAATAGTCACTTTGAGGACCCTCAATTTTATTAACGAACTATTAGAAGTCTTCCTTCGAAACCAAAAAGCATCATTAAATAGAATGCTACCAATACAACGTCAGACACGGATACAATAGATGGTTCTTATCTAACTCATTAAAAACAACTCAAAACATTCCTCAACGCTCCATTACACTGCAGGGAGCTCATTAAACAGAAACACAAAAATTCTGTCTACAATTAGTGCTTCCTCAGCAGTGTTTAGTTTTCGAGCAAACCATTCGCATGTGTTACACATTCTGGGCAATGCTATTGCTCCCATGGGTGGGCTGTTTACTAACGATGATGGCATGGAAACGATTATCGTTAAAACAGGATGCATAGATAATACGATTTTTCGATGATACTTTTCTTATCGATATATAATGTCCGTTAAATGATCATTAAGATGCGAGTGAAATGGTAAAAAAATGATATCCCTCGTTTTGCTATATTAACGCATTATGTTCTGTATAGAATATGGATACATTGAACAAGTTCTGTATTGAATATGGATATCATGTCATTGAAATCATAAAATGGGCATCTCGTTTTAACATTTATCATTTACCGATCATTTCATAGAACAAGCATATCATTAAATACACCATTTCATTTAATGAATATATCATTCAACGAGCACATTGCTATCGAACATATTTGAATACATCATATCTTTGAATATACCATATCATTTAACGAACATATCATTGAACATATATCATTGAATGAACATGCCATTATTGAGCATAATTGAAGACATCATATGATTAAACGAGCATATTATATTAATGGTTACACCATATCATTCATGAAACATATCATTGGATATATGACATCTTCGGAACTAACATATCATTAAATGAGTTGTGATGAGAGCATTGCTAGTACAGGATTTTCTGAATCTTCTTCGCTGTAAGCTGCCTTGAATACTGAATATACTATCATATATGTACATGTTTATCGTTAATTTCCAAATAAACAGGTACTTTAGCTATCCTCCAAATATTACTAACTTCCTTCGAAGCAGAAAATATCGTTAAATAGAACGCTACCAATACAACTTAAGATACTGATACAATAGATCGCTCTTATACGACTCATTAAAAACAACGCAAACATTCCTGAACTCTCCGTTCCTCTGCAGGGAGCTCATTAATGCGAAACACAAAATTTTACTCGGTCTGCAATTAGTGCTTCATCAGCAGTGTTTAGTTTTCAAGCAAACCATTCGCATGTGTTACACATTCCAGGCAATGCTGTTGCTCCCATGGTTGTCTGTTTCTTAGAATGATAGCATGGAAACGATTATCGTTAAAACAGGATGCATACATGATATGATTTCATTCCAATCGATATTTTCTGGGTTTTTTTATCGATATACATGAACTAAAAGATCATTAAGATGTGAGTGAAATGTTAAAAAGGATTTCCTCATTTTGCTAACTTAATGCATGATGTTGGGTACTTGATTATGGAATGTGGATTCTTGACGTATTTAATTTGGATTATTTTTAAAGATTTATGTTGGATAATTTAAAATAATGCAAATAATGTCCATAATGTTTATTTTTTTTTTTTCATAAACTACTAATTTTATTAAAAAAACATTACACAGAATAATAAAAAATTTCAAATAAATAATTTTAAATGTATATTCTTTTTCTTAATTATAAGAAATTTCTAACATTACCCAATAAAAATTACAACATTTTCTCCCGTGTCTAATATTTATTACCTTTTTGACAAACGTTATTTTAGAAATTATTTTTTGACTTAATGGCCGAGGGACTAGCTTTGGCGCTCCGTGCCATGGGTTTCGTGTCTGCGTCCGGCCAGTGCCATGAATGTTTGTAGTGGTTTGGAAGCCATTTTAAGCCGAATTTTTCTGTCTCATATGACTGTAGAGTGTATGAAAGACATCCCTACCCATAAAAAAGAAAAACATCTCGAGTATCGGAATTTGACAACAGACAGAAGGACTTGGTCCAATGCGGCTTGTACCATTGAATAAGAAGAAAGAAATAATTAATATTCTTTTTCTTTATTAGCCCAAGTTTTCTGCCAAGGTCGTCTGCCTTCCATCAGATTTTGAGAGTGTTTCATTTGTAGGGTTTCCTGCCCTACGCCCAATTCATATATTAAAGAGCTATACCACAGTAGTTCTTATTCTTATTCTTAATTAGCGCAACAACGCCATAGTGAGCTAAGGTCGTCTGCCTACTGAAGATTTCGAAATAAAAGATGTTTTCTTTTTAAGGGGGTACGGTTATAAACCGTATGTCCAATTCTCAACAGTCATATTAGACCGGGGCACACAGTTTAAAATGGATTCCAAAACCACTACGAAACATTAATGTCACCACCATGACTCAAATATAAAATTTGCGGCGCATAGTGCCATATTAATATCATGAACAAAAAAACAATATAAAAACCAATTAAAATATTTGTAAAATTAAAAAAATCAAACCGACTGCTGCTTACAGTCGAACATATCTGTTAAAACAATTAATTATATAAATAATATCTCAGCATCCCCAATTACGAATCCGAACTCTGTTGCAATGTGATATTGGAATCACATTACAAAATGTTCAAATTCTCATTTGTGAAATTGCATTTTCGGTAGCTTGTGTTACCGCCCACTCAATTTTGACAGAAAACTCGTGCTCTAAATATAATTATTTCGTGAACACTGATTGCGGATATTTTAATCTCCTAAGATCTCAAGTCGGCTTAAATAAAAACGCCAATAGTTTTAAAACTACCGCATTTTTGTTGTTGTTCGTTTTACTATAATGATCCACGACAAAATTAGTATCAAATTGCAATTGAAAGTTTCTTAAAAAATATTTTTTTAATATTTAAAAAAAAAAGAAAGAGTCTAACATTTTCTAGTTTATAGATTCTGTATTTTATACATAAAGAAATAGACAGTCTCTGAGATTATGAATTAAATGAACAGCGAATTAATATTTATATGGTTTTCTATTTCTTATTGTTAATGTTTAATAAAATGTTCAAGCAATTTTTAGAAATCACCTTTTAAGACAATTCGTCAAGATTCATTTCTCCTTCATTTCTCCTTCGAGTAGACATTTCTCAGCTCGTGATCTATCAAGATGGAACAACTCATGGTTTATCAATTGGTTGATATTCAAAATGTAATTGTTAGGACCTGTGAAGATCGCACAGACATTCGCTAATTTCATGAGTCTCATTATAGATAATACCGAATATTTGCTATCAGATATGAGTGGCAAGTTGTTCTCATTAGTATAAAAAATCTAATTGCATGTAATATATCTACCCACAGTAAAGCTCCTCTGCTGTCAAATTTGAGTGATTGGTATTTTATATTTTTTTCAAATAACAAATGTTTTTCTCTCCTGGGAATGAAATACCACTCTTCTAGTGAAAAAAAGCTACAATATATCTGGTATGTTTATCTTTCTGCTATCTTTGCTATATCTGCTATCTTTCTGCTATCAGTTGCTATATCTGGTATATTGCTTATCTTTCTGCTATCAGTTGGTATATTGCTATATCTGGTCACTATTGGTTATCATATCTAACGGTTTACTGCTCATTATTTTATAAATACTTCAATTCTTTTATATTCTGTTCTATTGGTACGACTAGTATCTCTAGATATTAATTTATATGTTAGATACAAATTGATGTCAATTATTTTTTAAATGCATATAAATTCATATCTGGTAAATATTTTGCTAAATGCATTGAATTCATTGTTTGTCTAACCTCTACAATATATTTATGCAGTGCCTAATTAACTAAGCAGACATATACACTTGTCGTTCTAAATTCCAATTAGGGGTTTCAGTCAGAAAGAGGGTTTGTTTCGTTATCAGAAAAACAACATTTAATTGTTTAAGTTCTTCCCTGTTGTTTACTCTTCTGCGAATTGAGTGTGGGAGCTTATTTATTACGCAAACACGTTTCAATAAATCATTCTTAATTTCAGGTTAAGGTCGTGCAACTGGGGAGGGCACGTACGAAAGGAGTTTGTTAATTATTTTTAATCTGGAAAAGGATAACTATATATATATAATATATATTTAATAAGTAGAATATAATTCAATTATAGTTAAATATTTCATGCATGAACTTCAGTGCGTGCGTGTGGGGGAGGGTGGTGATGGTCGAGAGGCTAACGCTCTGGTACTCGGTACAACCGGGTTTAGGTTCATATCCCGGCGGATATTCCATGGATGTATGTAGTGGTTCGGAATCCACTTTAAGTCGTATGGAAAGGTCACATATGATCGTAGAACGTTGTGGGGATAGTGTTATCTTAACATGTTACACTGTTGTTACATAATGTTAGTGTAGTGATACCTAATAATAGTGTTGCCTAGCATAATAATGTTACCATAGTATATCTTCAAATTACACGTGCCCCCTGGGTAGTGCTAAATGAGTAACAGTGATTTTATTAAGACTCACTGTTTCTGTATTGCCAGTTGCAAGCTGCATCAGAAAAACATATATATATATATATATATATATATTGCTTGGCGTTTGTTAGGCAATTTTTGCATACATAAGCAAACAAGTACTAAGCCTATGATTATAATCTGAATAATATTTGTATTAATGTAATCATAAATATAATCTGAATCTACTTCTTCTCTTACGCAACAGCCCTATGGTAGGTCAAGACCATCTACCTACTGGCAGATTTCGTGACAGATTTTTTTATAGGGTAGGATTGTCAGATCGACGCTCTACAATCATAATCGACTGGGGCCAACGATTTATAATGGATTTCTTGTTTTTAAGGGTTAGGGTTGTCAGCCCTTCGTATGATCATGGGGCCTGAATGAAAAAATGTCTAAAGATCTAGCAATCGGTGCCACAGGTTTCGGGTTCGAGTCGCAGTGATTCCATGGGTGTTTCTAATGATTCGAAATCCGCTTTAAAATACCTATCTGTTTAGTCCTCGTGTGCATAAGATAACCGTAGAGCGACAAACCAAACCTCTCATTTGAATGAAATGCCAAAAGTCTTCTAGTGTGAAAAATGTGATATATCTGGCATACTGCTTATCTATCTGATATAAGTTGCTATAACTGGTATATCGTCTTATCTTCATTTTGTCGGGTTTTTCGACTGCTGCTTCTTGATAATTTTATAAATACGATTCAATTCTAGTTTTATGCAATTTTGTTCATTCTGGTGTTACGGGTATCTCTTGATATTTATTGTATTGGTTAGATAAGGTTTAAAAAATATGCTTGGAAGCCAAATTGATGGTGTTTATTTTAAATGTATACCGGAAATTATTCAATTGTGTTTTCAGTTAAATGAAACCACACTCGTTGCAATCTACTAGACTTATTTAATCCTCCTTCTCAAAGTATTTGGATAAATTATCGGACTACTATAAAACAACTGCTTAACGACACTAAATGCATTGCATTCGTTTGTCTAACCTCTGCAATATATTTATGCGATGCCTAATTAACTAAACAGACATATACGCTTGTCGTTCTAAATTCCAATTAGGGGTTTCAGTTAGAAAGAGGGTTCTGTTTGGTTATCGGAAAAACAACATTTAATTGTTTAAGCTCTTCCCTGTTATTTACTCTTCTGCGAATCGAGTGTAGAAGCTTATTTATTACGCAAACACGTTTCAATAAATCATTCTTAATTACAGGTTAAGGTTGTGCAACTGAGAGGCACGTGTGTGAGAATTCTTAAGAAATTTTTCTTAATCTGGAAAAGGGGTACTATTATATATATATATATATATATATAAAGAATATTTAATAAATACAATATAATAATTTAAATATTCATGCATAAACTTCATGGTTTATATATATATACACTCAAGAGCAAAACATTATGACCACCTGTCAATAACGAGTTGGCCATTATATATATATATTGTTAAGCAAACATTTATTTTTACATGAAGCGTATGCATATAATCTGAATAATATATTAGTATTAATGTAATCATAAATATGATCTGAATACATAAATAGTAAAACATATGCTTTTTAAAAGAAATCTTAAAATATTTAACGAAATCTTAATGTTTGTGAATGAAAAAAAAAAAAAAAAAGTAAATGTTTGCAGATTTATCACGGGTTATTCACGCAAAAATGAGAGATATATTTTTGTTTTTAGATTAAACAAGATGTATATCCTATGAATTGTGTCTTGTGGAATTCAGTTTAAATATTTTTACTAATCATTCAGAAAATTATAAAAAAATTTTTAATTCATAACCTTTTTGTTGAAACTGTTTTTATTATTATTAATTTCCATGAAAAATGATGAATTTATAGTGTCTGCGCTTTGACTAAAATTATTTCAATTATTCAATAAATCATTCTTAATTACAGGTTAAGGTTGTGCAACTGAGAGGCACGTGTGTGAGAAGTTCTTAAGAAATTTTTCTTAATCTGGAAATGGGGTACTATTATATATATATATAAAGAATATTTAATAAATATAATATAATACAGTATTTAAATATTCATGCATAAACTTCATGGTTTATATATATATACACTCAAGAGCCAAAACATTATGACCACCTGTCAATAACGAGTTGGCCATTATACATATATATTGTTAAGCAAACATTTATTTTTACATGAAGCGTATGCATATAATCTGAATAATATATTAGTATTAATGTAATCATAAATATGATCTGAATACATAAATAGTAAAACATATGATTTTTAAAAGAAATCTTAAAATATTTAACGAAATCTTAATGTTTGTGAATGAAAGAAAAAAAAAAAAAGTAAATGTTTGCAGATTTATCACGGGTTATTCACGCAAAAATGAGAGATATATTTTTGTTTTTAGATTAAACAAGATGTATATCCTATGAATTGTGTCTTGTGGAATTCAGTTTAAATATTTTTACTAATCATTCAGAAAATTATAAAAAAAAAAAAAAAAAAAATTTTAATTCATAACCTTTTGTTGAAACTGTTTTTATTATTATTAATTTAGATGAAAAAATGATGAATTTATAGTGTCTGCGCTTTGACTAAAATTATTTTAACAAAATACAAATTGATTTTTAGATATTAAAATAGATAAAAAAATCTAATTTAGGAACTGTTTTTGCTTGGAATACAATTTTAGTTTTATTACTAAATACTCAGAAAATTACAAATATTGCATACATTCATTAATTCAAAAATGTGTAAACTATTTTACGATGATTGATCATCATTATCAACGACATAATTTATAGCATCACTATGATAAAATTCTTATAATATAAAATATAAATTTACTTCCATTATAATGAACAAGATATATATTTTAAGAATAATTTTGTGTTCGAATTCAATTTGATATTTTTATTAAATTATTAATCTTACTAAAACATTACATTGCATTATTAAATAAAATTGAATTACAAAAATGTCAACATTCAATAATTTATAAAATTTGGGGGAAACTGTACTCTATGGTATTGTTAAACTTTTTAAATCTTCAATTTTGACTAAAATTTTTCGACAAAAAATCAGAACACATTCAAGAACTTAAAACTAAATAACATGCTAATTTTAAAAAAAAACTTTTTAAATTCCAGTAAAATTCAGCACTTCTAATTAAATATACAAATCTTTCGTATTTTCATTTTATAAAATGTGTTGAAATTATTTCAGGATTATTGATCTCCATTGACAAAGTGATGAACTTACAAAATCTTCACATTGAAAACTCTCGTAACAAAATCAAATTAGCTGCAAAGACATTAAAATAAATAAGATATCCACTTTAGCAATTGCTTTCCGTTCCGGTTACAATTCAAACTACGAGGAGAATCCTCTTAATTCATCCAATCCTCAACCTCATTCTCACTTCACACGCTGCACACTTAAATCATTAGGAAACCCAATTGCTAATTAAAAATTTGGTAACCAAGACCAACACGATGTAGACTGAAACCTTAATTACAATGGTGTTAAATGCGTTGCAGATTTAATGAGATGTACGAAGATTACTTCTTGGGCAACTAAGTAATAGCTATTTGGATAAAGAAACTACCTGCGTGCCCAATGCAGTAGATACTGAGGAAGAAAGCAGATAGTTTTGTGAGATAATGTGGTGACGTATTGCAAATAGTGTGAAGTACTTTATTCTGTGAATTAAATCTAATATCTTCAACAATTTTCTTAATTGTCATAAAGTCTACCCGGTTTAAGCTTGTTTGAACGGAATGCATTTCTTATTTATTCTATATTATTCCATTGGGATATGATATTAACCTGAAATTTAAATCTTTCTCTTTGCAGGGAGTTGTTTAATGGGGTGTGAGTCAATTATTTTAAGTGAAGTCTAAATGAAAACTTACATTCCGTAATAAATGCAGATTTTTATTTTAATTAATTAATTGTAATTATTTTGATTAATTTACTTTATTTCAAAGGGTTACGGGCCCGATATTGGTACGGATCGTATTGACAGATAGTTAGGGTTGCTGGTTTTCCAGGCTAGACAAACTAGGTTTGGAGCTCGAAATTCAAGAAACATTACTAGCTGGAATGCTGATATGTTTATACTATGAATACTCAAATCCATAGGCTAAAATGACCTTTGTTAATCGCAGGCGGACCAGGCCGTGAATTTTACAGATGGTCATCCCTATGTTATTATTTGCACCTGTTCCACCTGAGCCTAACAAAAAGGTCATTTCACATTACGTATTTGAATATTCTTAGAAATATTAGGTTAAACATATCAGCGCTAATGCTAGAAATGCTCAAACCCATGTCTGAAATGATCTTTGTCAGGCTCAGGAGGAATGGGCCGCGAATTAGACAGGTTTCCACTATGCTGTTATCTACACACTAAATTGGGCGTGGTACAGTGAGTAGCGAATTGGACTAAATGCAAGATATATCTAGAAATATAAGAATAACTATACATATTGCTAGATATATAGATCATTAACCATGGTATATGTAGCAAAATATACTTCATTGTACCAGCACTATGCGACAAGATTTGAAGACAACAGCTGAAAAGGACATGGAAGGGATTTCATTCAAGTAATTTGTCTCGACTATTTATGATATAACACAAAAAGTTTCAAGTTTTACTTCATTTATCGAGTTTCAAATACACTCAAGAGCCAAAACATTATGACCACCCCTACATTTTGCAATGAACTTGCCTGGATGACGTGGAAGGCACGTGATCAGGTGGAAGTGGTATTTAACTGGTATTAAGTGGTGGTATTAATCCATGCCAAGGCGGGTTGAAGCTGCGTTGCGCGCCAAAGGTGGATCAACTCGTTATTGACAGGTGGTCATAATGTTTTGCCTTTGAGTGTAAGTTCTAAATAAGATTCGACACCGAAAGCATAATCCCATCCCGACTCGTGGCACAGTAGTAAAATATGGAGACAGCATGGAAAAGGTTTCTAACTCGGGTCCATTAGTGGTGTTTGGTGCAGTTACTGCTTCAGATTTGGTTTGGTTTGGTTGTCGTTCTAAGGACATTTATTGCACGCTTTAGGCAAATTAAATCTGGACCTACGGTTTAACGTGGATTGTGAACCACTCACAAACATCCATGCCACCGTAGGACTCGAATTCTGTAGTACCAAAGGCCAGAACGCTAGCCTATTGCCCAGAACCTACCTGAAGCGGGTAGACTGGATGGCGTTTCTGAATGTGGGGGAAACGACCAGCATGAAAAGCACATCCATAGGATGGAAGTTACCTTGCCTTTCCTTCCCTACGATATTCAGGTGAGTTAGGTGCTTTTCCCTCAACCTACGTTGGTAGTTTGTTAAATGTATACGTAACTGGAACTCGCTGTTGAAATTGGCATTCTTCAAAAATAGCATACATTTTCTCTCTCTTGTTTCCATTAAATGTACAATCAATATAAAACCCACACAACGAATAATATATCTCTTTCATAAAGTTAATGACACTCTACACAAATACAAGGAAGTGCTGAATATCATAAGAGAAGCATTTATTTTCTACGTACATACTATACACACTACATGACATAATTCTAAATAACAAGCTACGTCTTCCCAGCATTAAAAGGAGACATTTTAACCCTTTTAAGTCTCATGAAAATAAAAGGAATCCACCCTCCTTCAACGACCATCCCCAAATGGAATCAATTACACAGTACCAACTGCAACCGTGAGTTAATCTCCGGAAAAATCTCTTGACCACTTCCCACTTTTACGAGAATATTGACTTGGCCCCACTGCATCAGGGAGAGCCCCAAGAAATGGAGAAGCTCCATCATCCGTCTCCAGGGGCGCCCATCTCCAATAAAGGCCAGTCGTGCTTCTCTGGTAGTAGAAATACCACTTATCTTTTCCTCCGCACTGCCCCAATGATAATTGCAGCACACGCCTGTTTTGGCTAGGGTGGAACGTTTATTCTACACACATAAAACCTCGTATTATGTGTGCTGTATGAGATATTGGATTTATTTGTAAGGGGGTATTTGCAGAATGTGACTGAGCTCGCTTTGGTTGAATTGTTTCGACACTAAATGTTTGGTATTGTTGTATGTAAGTTTAGACGTTAATATCTGACAATTTTTCTTTAATTATCGCAAATATGTTTTTTTTTGGTTGACAACAGTTTTTGTTTTCTTTAAATATAATCATTTTCTTAATATGGTTTCCTTTTGAAGAAAATAGATTACAGATTGAGCCATGTAAGAATTAATGATATATAACAAAGCCAACTTTAGGTTAATAGTAAGATATTTTACTGGAAGATTATCCATTAATCCAGTTCTCTCAAAATTCACTATTAGGCACCAACTCATGCTATAGCTTTTGTAGATACTCTATTATTAAAGTGTTACAGGTTTTTTCCTTGAGTTTGAATAACTGATTCTTGTTCTGAAATAGTTGGTTGAATTGTTCGGACACTAAATGTTTAGATATTGGTTTGTTAGAATGTTTAGTTAGTCGCAATCTCTGCTTTTTTTTCCTTTAGTTATGCCAGATATGGTTTGGCAGCAGATTTCGTTTACTTTAATGTAATCGTTTTCTTAATATGCTTATATTTTGTAGAAAGACAGATAACAGATTGAACCATGTAAGACTTAATGATATAAAGCGAAACCAACTAGTACAAAAGGATATATTCCTGGAAATTCCCTGACTAATCCAGTTCATTAAATGGTCTATTAGGTTCCACCTTATGTTTTAGCATGGATATATTTTTATTATTACACTATTGCATGAATTTTCTTTGAATTTGAATAACTGATCTCGCTCTGAAATAGAAAAAAATTAATGTATCTTACTAATTGCTTGTTATCATAAGTAACATTTTTATTCTCTAAGGGACGCTTTATAATCCAATAAATGTACAATTAATTTATTAACCCACATAGAGTTCAAATAATATATCTTTTTTCATAAAGTTAATGACACTGCACACAAATATAAGAATACCATAACAGAAACATCCATTTTTATATACATACACATACTGCGGACTTAATTTAAATAACAAGCTGCCTCTTTCTATCATTAAAAGGAGGCATTTATCCTTTAAGACTCATGAAAAGAAAAGAAACCCACCATCCTCCAACGTTACTGAGGCCATCCACCCCAAATGGAATCAATTACGCAGTACCAACTTCAACCATGAGTTAATCTCCGAAAAATCTCTTGACCACTTCCCACTTTTACGAGCATATTGACTCGGCGGAACTGAGGGAGAGCCCCAGAAAATGGAGAAGCCCCATCATCCGTCTCCAGGGGTGCCCCATCTCCACAAAGGCCAGTCGTGCTTCTCTGGAAGTAGAAATACCACTTATCTTTCCTCCGCACTGCCCCAATGATAATTGCAGCACATGCCTGTTTTGGCTATGGTGGAACGTTTATTCTACACACATAAAAACCTCGTATTATGTGTGCTGTACGAGAGATATTGAATTTATTTGTAATGGAAGGGGTATTTGCAGAATGTGACTGAGCTATTTTGGTTTGAATTGCTTTGGGCACTAAATGTTTGGGTTTTAATTTGGTAACATGTTTGCATTCGTTTATCTCAGTCATTTTTCTCTGTCAGCAGTTTTTCATTATTAGCTATTTTTATTTAATATTATCGATATATGGTTTTTGATTGCCAACAGATTTCATTTCCTTAAATGTAATTTTTTTTTTAATATGCCTTTTTTGTAGAAATATAGATGTCAGATTCATCTGGATTTAACTGAATGATAAAAACAAAACCAACTTTAGGACAATAATAATATTTTTTGTCCTGTAAAATCAAGTATTAATCTAGTTCTTTTCAAAATGAATTATTAATTTCTAACTCAGGTTATAGCTTGAAGATACTTTTTATTATTAAAATGTTGCTGGATTTTTTTTTTTTAATTTCAATAACTGATCTTGTTCTGAAATAATATCTTGCTTCAAACTTAATCTTACTACTAATTACTTGCCGCTCATAAGTAAAATTTTTATTACACTTTATAATATGTGCCTTTTTTATCCAATAAATGTACCATTAATATAAGCCCACATAGAGTTCAAATAATATATCTCTTTCATAAAGTTAATGACACTGTACACAAATAAAGGTAATACCATGAGTAAAACCTTCATTTCTGCGTACATCCAAACACTACGTGACATAATTATAAATAACAAGCTGCATCTTTCTATCATTAAAAGGAGACATTTTATCCTTTAATTCTCATGAAAATAAAGGAATCCGCACCTTCCTTCAACGTTACGGAGTCCATTCCCCCAAATGGAATCAATTACGCAGTACCAACTGCAACCGTGAGTTAATCTCCGAAAAATCTCTTGACCACTCTCCCACTTTTTACGAGCATATTGACTCGGCGGAACCAGGGGCCCCACTTACATCGGGAGCCCCAAGAAATGGAGATGCCCCATCATCCGTCTCCAGGGGTGCCATTTCCATAAACGCCAGCCGAACTTCTCTGGAAGTAGAAATACCACTATCTTTTCTCCGCACTGCCCCAATGATAATTGCAGCACCGCTTGTTTTGGCTAGGGTGGAACGTTTATTCTACACACAAAAACCTCGCATTAGTGGTGCTATATGAGATATTGAATTTATTTGGAATGGAAGGGGTATTTGCAGAATGTGATTGAGCTATTTGGGTTGAATTGTTTGGGCACTAAATGTTAGGGGTATTGGTTTGTTAGCATGTTCGGTTAGTCTAAAATCTCTGTCATGTTTTTTTCTTAGTTATCGACATTTAATATTACTTCGATATATGGTTTCGATTGCCAACAGATTTTTTTTAAATGTACAATTATTTTTTTTAATATGCCTTTTCTGTTGTAGAAATTAGAGTGCGGCCATCTGACAAACTGAAATATGAAACAAACCAACTTTAGGACAATAATAACATTGTTCCGGAAGGTCACGTATTAATCGGTTCTTTTAAAATGAATTATTAATTTCTGTCTCAGGTTATAGCTTCTTGAAGATACTTTATTAAAAAATTTTGTTGATTTTTTTTTTTTTTTTAATTTCAATAA